>WION01000056.1:0-223179 GCA_015039365.1 Amanita rubescens
ACATGTTAACCGTTTCATTATCACATGTACCGTTTCATTATCACATGTATATACTTACCATATTTGCGTATGTACTTTGTACTATAATCATCACGCAAATATACGACTAGACCTCAGTCTAGTTTTAACAGTCAAAATCTGTCTCGTTATCATTTAAGTTCCCTTGAGGACTTATCCGATAACACTCTTATTCTTTGAACGTTCTTAAGTGCCGGAACTCCCTTGAGGAACCTACGGTACCTGATAGGCTGAACTTATCAGTGAACGAACAAACGTAACACTTTGTAGTAAGAAGAAACGACAGAATTAGTACCTTCGCTGCTTCCGGGAGGCTTTCCTTGGGTTTGATCACGACTCCGTGGTTTAAGGTGTCGCCGTTTGAACCAGCGCCATGTTTGTCACCACCACGCGACCCGTTTGATAAGACCCTATCACTATCGTCCTTAGCTTGCCCATTACCTGCTGATTCCAACAGTCCCTCTTCTACATTGGCGCCGTCGCTCGCGTAGCAGTCTGCATCTGATTCAGTATCAGAATTATTATCTCCATGAGAATTACTATCTTCATGAAATATAACTTCATTAATTAATGGTAATTAAAGTGGGTGCGGGGTCTTACCATCGCCAGAATACTCGCCTTGTGACCCTGCAGCATCTTGAGATTGAGATGGGCTAGGGGCGTTATTAGCGTGCCAGTCGAAGGTGGTACCGCTGACTGACTGTCGCAAGGAATTGGTTTCTTCGCCAGCATCAGGAGAAGGAGACTGAGAGCGCATAATTTTTCGGGACCTGATATACGGATCTCAGATACGTCAAAGGGATGTTAAGATAGTACTTACGGGACGGTGTCGTCAGGATCACTCGCGACCTCTCTGTTCCGCTTGATTCCTCCACTCGCCGTCCGTACCGGTTCTAAATCTGCTCTAGCGGAAGGATTTCCTAGCCCAATTGCTTTCGTACCGTGAGTAAGGGTCTCGTGAAAGGGAAGAGGCACTTACTGCCAGCAGTCACTGGGTTGTCGCCACTACGCGCATTTCTGCTCTTTGAAACTGGCGGCATAGGTACTGAATCTCTTTCCCCATCTTCCTCTTGTAGTCGTTGAGCGGTCTCCTTGACGAGGTCCCTTGATACTACGTTGTCCGTTGTGCCTTGGGGGCGAGAATTAGGACGTTTTTTTTTGGGACGTGTGAGATTTGGCTCAGCGGATCGGGCAGTCAATGTCGACTGCCGAAGGCCATATGGCATGGTCTCTGTGGTATTGCTGTTCTGAATTAGACGTAAAAAAAGTCAGAAATATATATATATAAAAGAGAGCCTAAAGCGAACCTCTTGCTCTTCGCCAAGAGGCATTCCCGGGGTTGGTTCCCTTGCTTTCTGTCGTGAACGCATGAGAGGCTTGCAAGCGATCAACAGTATTTAAGCTCACCTGTAGTAAGTCTGCAGTTGCCCCGTCATCTAAGCACGGCCCTGTCTGACCGGTGCATGTACTATCTCCGATTTCGTAGTTCAATCACTTCACCACAGGGCAAAACAGACGAGGGAAAAATCACAACGGAGCTATCGGCTTAATCCCCGCGTGCGAGAGATCTAGAAGAGCGGGATTGGCGATCAATGCCGTCGCGCGAATTCGGAACGCGAACCTTGACTGTTCAGCGGAAGGCGTTGCCTTGGACTTTTTCTGTTTTGAAGTTGGTATCCTGTACCCTGTCAGGTTTCCGCGGGGACATGAGGTGACATGCAAGCAGTCAAAAGAAACTCGAACTTACCACTGAGCTAGCCCTAACGCATGAACCCATATTTGCTATCCAGGGAACCGTCATCAATACCGTAAACACATCTTTAGCACCGATCCCTGCCGTACAAGATAAGCTAGTGAAAAAAAAACACGGGCGATATTAGAAACGGCTCAAGCGCTTGGCGCCGGTTACTTGATATGGTGCGAGAATTCATGGTGGGTACCACAGCAGATGACGTACGCTTAGAATACCGTTTCCAAGGACGTGGCACAAATTGTCAGACCATCTTCAATTCTCGGGAGCTGTATATCCGACATTATATTAATTCTGCACCAGTGATAGAGAAGTATATATACCGATAGTGACTTTGTCCTCCAAACCACTTCGTCCTCCATCGCTATGCCTCCTTACACGCTTTCTCTTTTGGAAGAACAGACAAGTCCGAGAGGACCGGGGGCATCATCCCGTGTCCCCACTCATTCCAACCCCGGGTCTGTTGGACTTGACGCCAGCTCGAACTCGAGCCCCGAAAGCGAAAGCCAGTCGTTCCATTGGACCAGCCCACCCCCGAGAAACCCACGGCCATGGGATAGTAAGCATTTCGTTTTCAGTGGCAAATGATCCCTGTTTAACGCTACTACGTTTTTCAGCTCCAGCTCCGTCCCAAGACGCGGAGGTACAGAGTGTTATTTCACTGAGTTCCGACACGGAATCGGATGTAGATGCACTAGTCGTCTCTGAGAATGTGGCTGGGAATGGTTCTGCCCCTCGCAAATCACCTTCACCGGAGGTTGAGATATTGGATGATCCGGCCATGCTGCAGCATAACCGCCGTAAGTTATCAATGAAGCAAATACATGAGTGATTTGACTTACCTGCCTTACCCCAAGGTAACAGACTGCACCAACGTCTCTCGAGGTATTATCAACGCAAAAAGACGAACACAAAGACCAAGAAAAAAAGGCCTTCAGCCACGGCGGGCGAGCCTGAGGTATGTATGAGTCAAATTGCTCCAAACCAGTGAATTGACACCTACCTTATCAGCTTCATCTTCACGTCTTTGGGTACAAGTCCACCATCAACATCACCGTCGATGGGAACGGAAAAAAGCGCCCCAGTGCCTAATCGTACCGTTGCTAGGAAGGGATACATAGACTTATAGACTTATAACATAGACACTATGCTTTGAATAAAAGATATGATGATATTGATTGCATTCTATCGTTAAGTCGCGCATAGTCCCCCCCCCTTGCGGGATGAAGGGGGCGAAAGAAAGCTCCGAGGGCTTTGTGCGGTGCTAAATACCAGCCCTCCTTGTCTTTGCGCGAGTTAGAGGTCAAACACTCGCACGGGTACAACAGAAGGACGCGGGGTACATAACCGCGGCGCGGAGTCCAAAACGACTCTTGCTAGCATCGCGTGCATCCTTCGTTAAAGTAGACGTTGTAGCTTTTTAGTGCTTCGTAAGTTCGATCATTTGAATGAAATCTCTTTGAACGGAAGAGAGAACAGAAAGACGATGCGAGCTGCACTTTTGCTGATTGACTTTCTCATAGTAGTTCTAATTATTATTATAATTATAATAACCTAAGATAACACGCCAAGCATGGACGCGTCGGTAAGAAGATAGACTTTTGTGCTAGAATGAGCTCAAAGCATAGTTGGTAGCGAGGAAAACGTGTTCGTATATCGGAAAATGAAGGCAGAAAGAAAAGAAAGAAAAGAAAAAAGGTATAGTGTCGATCTTAAGGCGTCATGACCACTTTGATTAGATTCACTATCTGTAGGTCGCACCGAATGAATTCTTGGACGTTGAAGCCTCAGTCAGTGATTCGAGCGACGAAGAAATGGAAGGACATACGAATGAATGTAAGCCGAAAGGGACAAAACTGACGAAAGCAAAACTGACTTAAGATGAAAGGTCTGAACTTTATTGATGATGATGAAGTGAACTTGGGTGGCGGTCAGGACATCGAAGTTGAGGATGAAGAGTTCAGCGAGGATGACCTAGACTTTGACGATGAATGTAGGTTGCCATTTCAAGCTTTGCTACTTGAATTAACTAACTGTATGACAGCCGGTCAGAGGTTTGATACCAGCACGAGACGAGGTCCCAATGATTCGGAACCGGTGGGATTGGATTATCGTCTGGCGAGCGTTGTTCGTCGATACGAAGCTCAGGCATCAGAGGGTGAAGGCCACGACAGGCAAGACGAGCTCGCTTCGTTGGCTGAACGTGCCATGCGAATAATGCCCACAGCACAGGATCCCAATTTTTGGAAAGTTTGCGTATATGTGAGTCTGGTCTTCCCTTTCTTGCCGTCAAACATTTGACAATGGGACACGGGATATAAAGGAGGGGACGGTAGAAGAGACTTTCTGGGCGATGCACAACCGTTTGGACAAAAGCCCAGAGTTAGCGTCGTCTGTCTTTATGCCACCGCGAAGTGATAATTGGATATGCATTGAATCATCTTCACACCAAAACGCGGTTTTATTATGCATAGACTTGTCCACTATCCATCAACCTCCCAACGTATTGTTCGTACCTGTGAACGAACGTGTACAATGGATCACTTGGTGTCCAACTACGCCACGCATCAAGTCCCCGTCTTGGGTCCGGATAAAGAAGAGCTCAGAGCTCAGGGATTTGCTAGACAAGGACCACGATCTCGACGAGAGACTTCTAAAATACGCCAAGGACCTCGCTTTCGTGCATGAGGTTTTCAACGAGTCAAAGGTCCTGATCTGTCTAGTCCCGCGGCTATTAGTTGAGGTAGGGCAGCAGGGTTCCGCCGACTATTGGGATAAACAGAAGAAGAGGAGAAGGCAACGATTACCGCGACTTTTACATCCCAATACGATCTCTGAACCGACTCTGGGCTCAGAAACAATGCATCCTTTGCATTCGAGCGTGTGGTGGAATCCCAAACGCTTCTATGACCTTGTGTCTATCAAGACTGGCGTGTATCAGTTGACAAATCCAAAAACCCGGAAGAGAACAAGAGACGGGGACAATTTAGTCCCGCCTTTCGCGATATTCTATGTACCTGTCAGTGCATTACAGTCAGACGTGGTGCCCAGACTCAAAGAATTGAACTTGTTCGCGGAAGGAATGGCCGTCGGAGCGAAGGAAATGGGTTTGAATTTTCCACATACCGAGTTCTTCAGGTGGACGTACGAGAATGATGTGGCCGCTCCTGTCGAAATTGGCAACAAGGTTGAGGTCAAATTAGATATGGGGATTGCCCAAGGTGTTATAGAGGACATGCGCTTTGATAAAGCGTTCGTGCGCACGATCAAGACAAGAGAGGAGTTGGAAGTCGATATCCGATCCGTCAGAAGGTTTTATCAGCTCTGCGATTCAGTCAAGGTCATTAGGTCGTCGATGATCAATCGGTGAGGCTGGGTGATCGGGATCCAGGATGATCAAATTACAGTATTCGACCGGGATCAAAAGCAACAGGTATGAACTCCACATCCGTGCCGAGCAAATATTAAATCTATAACAGTTTGACGTGAAATCATGGCAACTCATCCCTTATGACGATTTTGAAATGGAACAGGATCCCCGGTTTAAAGTCGGCGAGGCGGTGCATGTGGTTGATCCCTTGTCAGCGGAGTATAGGAAAAACGGTAGCATCTACAGTGTATCGGACTCTGTCATCGAGGTGATCGATAGTAGGACAAATACACTGGTATGTTAATTACTTTAGCCGGCCAAAGCACTGACGATGTATATTGTGGTAGTTCATGGTGCCACCGTGGTTTCTGAAAGCAGATACGGTCCCTGGCCCTACGGTACAACCCCCCTCCGCGATAGCCAATTTATTAGGTCGATGGGATGACGATAACTACAAGAAACTCGTCGGGACGTGGGTCGTCGTAACTGGACCACATGTACATAAAGGTTTATATGGAAGGATAAAAGAATACCACGGAAACTGCCAGTTTCGTGTCGAAGCGAGCTCCGGAAGTCGATGGGTGGACATACATGTTGACCACCTGATAAATACGTGAGTCATCCAGGCACGTTCATTCAAAATATACTTATTTGTTACAGGGGAGAGAATGGTCCAGACCTACGGGATTATCACATAGGTCTGCACAAGATACCTCCGGCTGGGGCATACCCAATACCCTGCTTTCAGTGGCAACCGAGTCAACCCAAGCGAGCCGCTACACCCCTTCCTGAAGAAGTAGATGTAGCCGAAAACAACCCCGAAGACCGACCGATATCATCGCCATCCGCAGCCGCCGAAGGACTGCCAGACGCTCCAGAGGCGTCTACGCCAGCAACAGAGACGCCAATGATCACTTACGGGGATGAAGGTATGTCTTCCGTGGTCAGGTTACCCCGCTCTGATGCCCTACCGATAGTACTTCCCGCCAACTGGATATTAAGACATGGACTAGTGAGGAAGCGCATCTATGCCCACGTCCGCAATAGCAAGCCAAATCCCATGGAAGGGGGAGGTTTTGGGAAAGGTCAATACGAAGGCCAAAGGGTTCTTATTCTGTCAGGAGAACGAGAGGATAAGATAGAGGTCCACGTGAAGGACCGATCAGTAAATATACCCGCGAAGTTCCTGTTCCCCCAGAGGCCGACAGCAAGGGGGCAAGAGGTGGTTGTTCTTAGTGGCGACAGGATCGGGGAGGTCTACATGACGCGGAAGCCCAAACCGGATGGCTCTTTTCCACTGGGCCGTCCAGGTTTTTCGGGGCCACCATCATGCATCATGGAGCCGAACAGATTGGCTAGGTGTGATCCAAGATAGAGGGCTGGACCCACTATATTAATTATCTTTATTATTACTTACACGCATACATTGTAGTAGAAAATTGAAACTACTAATACAATACCACAATCTTGTTTGTAACTGATCACAGGCTTGGACTGAAACAAATCAGGGAAGGTGGGCAGCGTACCACTAAAGCAGTCGAGTGGGAGGCGAGCGGGTTTGCACGCATCGCGAGGGACCGGGTGCGGGAAATGATGCGTATTATTTTATGAGGAAGGTAAGCCCAAGACATGTGAATTCTCTACATGACCTGCTACTCTCTTCAGACCATTGGACGGAACTTGCCTTGGCTGAATTAACGGGTGATCGATCTTGATGCACTTAATGGCAGGGGAGCTATTTTGGTGCGCATCTATTTTTAACTTCTGTGACGTCGAAACATCGTGTGCGTTCTTTGTTTTAAATATTGGTTTTACAGATGCCGAACGCGTTTGTTCTATACGGCTACGTCGCTACTAACTCAGTTCCGCAACTGTTTTTTATGTAGAGGTACATTATCTTATAAGTACCACGGAGGTCAGCAAATTAGCAAGATGCGAGATATCTATTGCAGAAAATGTAAAATCATTATAGACTACGCAAAAACCTCGTTGACGCTCTAGTTCACTTAAACACTTTGACGTCAGTATGTTTTTTACTTCTCAGCAAGCCAATAACGCGATAACCGAGTCAATGAACAGGCTTACAATGTAACTACAGCTATATGCGTTTAAACTGTCATCTTGCACGCACTTGTTTGTACGACTCTCTTTCCTTCAACACCTACCACTCTCCTCTTCCCACACAGCCACCTTCTCTCGGGACTCCAGTAAGTTATCTAATTGTTCTCTCGCGCCGCCTATCTCATTTAGATAGCAGCATTTTACTTCTACAAGCCAGACCGCACCTCTAAATTCGCACTCATCCTTTCCTTCACAATACGGTTGATCTCGTCATCTCGCTAACCCACGCTATTTGGTCTTGCGCGGTCGCGTCTGCAAGTACCCTTTAAATTGTCACCTTGCGCGCTCTTGTTTGTACGGCCTCTCTTCTTTAACCCCAACCACCCACCCCTTCACATTTACCCCCACCTTCTCCCCGCCGTCTATCTCATTTAATAGCAGGATTTTACTACAAGCAAAACCGCACCTCTATAAATTCGTCCTCGTCCTTTCTCTCGCGACCCGTTATCCATATCTGGCACCCATCGATTCAGTGCGGACCCATCTCATCAATTTCGCTAATCCACGCACGCTATTATCATCTCTTCCAATGGCTGAAATACGCGTTCCGTAAGTCGTTTAGAATATCATGACTACTGTTGAATAATCGATGATTTAAAGTGTCGTTATCCGCGATACCGTCGTCCAGATCAATGTCGTAGCTTTTGTTAAACCCGTTGGAGGAGCGGATTTAGTAATGCTCGGCAACTTCGCAGCAATCGTCGATATCGGTGAAGCCATAGTTGCGGCGGTCAGAGAGGAAGACATTGAAATGGGTGACGTTGAAGGTGACGAAATGGGTGACGTTGCAGAGGTTGAAATGGGAGAAGCAGACGAAAACAACGAAGCGAGAGCGGCTGAAGGAGACGTCGAAATGGGAGCGGCCGACGAGGACGTCGAGATGGGAGGCGGTGACGCTGCAGAGGTTGAACTGGGAGAAGAAGATAATGAAATGAGAGCGACTGATGAAGACGTCGAAATTGGAGCGGCTGATGAGGACGTCGAGATGAGAGACGTTGAAGACTTCTACTAAATGAAATTCTCGACGCCGCCGACGGACGGCAAATCCCTACTACATCCTTTTTTCTTGATACCGTGTTCCAGACTTACTTACGTACATATTGTATCGTTAGCGACGTGTTCATGACTATTTTTCTTGCCAACAAGAGTGACGCGTCGTATGCAATCGCCGATCGCGTATGTTATGTTATTTAACCACCTCTTCCTGCCCCTGTACTTATTCGTCGTGTACCACGCTCTTTCGTTTATAGTACTCTAACATCTACTTCCTAGATCCCACGTTACTACTCCCTCCCGTCGTATTCCCTGTGTGTATTGACCCGTCGGAACGCGCGCCGTGATTGGCGTACGCTAAGTATAGATTTCTAGTGCCAGCTCGGAGCTATTCGGAGCAATCAATTTAGCTCAGGGCGAGCCAAAGGGTCGTCTTGGTGAGTGATTCCATAATGCCTCTTAGGCCTCAGGATTCACTCCCTTTCGTCCTTCAGTCGTGTTGGGGATGTGTATATGGGCCGGTCACCGGTCACAGTTAGGAAGCGCGCAGAAACAAATGAGGTACGCCGACGAGTCAAGAGCCGGGATGGTGCTACCAAATTTAGCTCAGGGCAAGCAGGGTCGCAGTTGAATTGTCGTGGCAATTCCGTACTAATGTGAACCTCAGGCTTCAGCGTTTACTTCCTGCGTCCTCCTGTCATGTTGAGGATGTGTATAGTATGGCCTGTTACAGCCGCTAATGATGCGCCAGACTCAGTGCGAACAAATGAAGTGGTTCTGTTCGCAGTTGGGCTATCGCATTTAGCTTGGTCACACGCTAAGGGTCTGCGGCGATTGGAGTTCGTAATCCATTTCGTAACTTTCCCATCGTTGGAGCGTCAACAAGTATAAAAGGACCTGACAAGTGCGTTATACTTTATTCTCCTCCCCTTGTCATCGTTTACGCCCTTCATTCTCATCGTTGCCCTTCTTCGTTCTCACCGTCGTTGTCATCGTCGTCGTCGTTATCATCGTTGTTGTTGTTGTTGTTGTCGTCATCATCGTCGTTGTCGTCGTTGTCGTCATCATCGTCGTTGTCGTTGTTGTCATCATCATCGTCGTCGTCGTCGTCGTCATCATCGTTGTTGTCATCGTCGTCTTCGTCGTTGTCGTTGTCGTTGTCGTTGTCATCATTGTTGTTGTTGTCATTGTCATTGGTCCTCCTCGTTGTCGTCATTGGTCCTCGTCATTGGTGGTTGTTGTTGTCATTGGTGTCGTCGTTCTCGCCCATCTTTGTTCTCATTGTTGCCATTGTTCACATTCATTGTTATTGTCTTCTACACCTTGTATCTGTAGTTTTTGTGATAAACTAATGACTATGCATGATTTAACTATTTTAATGTCTGAAGGATTGATAGTCCTAATGTCAGGTAAGCTGGCTGGCTTCATGCCTGGTGGTCTAAGAGTTTGATTATCTGTCTAAGTACCTTGTTTGACTCTCTGCCTATCTGATACTCTGTCTAGTTGGTTGTCTATCTATCTGACCATCTGACTGACTGATACACTGTCTAGCTACCTTGTCTGACTAGCTACCTTGTCTGACTATCTAGTTGTCTGATGCCTTGTGACTGTCTGACAATCTGTCTAGTTGGCTGTTTAACTGTCTGACAATCTGACAGTCTGCCTAGCTACCTTGCCTGACTATCTAGCTGTCTGATACCTTCTGACTGTCTGCCAATATGTCTAGTTGGCCATTTAACTGTCTGACAGTCTGACAATCTGCCTAGTTACCTTGTCTGATAATCTGTCTAGTTGGCTGTATAACTGTCTGACAGTCTGACAGTCTGATGCTTGATACTCTGTCTAGCTACCTTTTGTGACTTCTAGTTGTCTGATGCTCTCTCTACCTATGTGTCTGACTCTCTGGCCACCTGATTGTCTGAGGCATTGTCTAGCTATCTGTCTAGCTGTCTTACTGACTGATATTCTGTCTAACTACCTTGTCTGACTTGCTGACTGTCTAGCTGTCTGACCATCTGATGCTCTGTCTAGTTACCTGTCTGATGCTCTGGCTTGCTGACTGTCTGATAATCTGTCCAGCTACCCTGTCTGACTGTCTAGCTGTCTGACAGTCTGATGCTCTGTCTAGTTATCTGTCTGACTATCTGGCTGTCTGACTGTCTGATGCTCTGTCCAGTTATCTATCTGGCTGTCTGGCTGTCTGACTAGTCTATATCTGATACATTGTCCAGCTACTAGTATCTGATAGTCTAAATGTCTGATCTGACTGACTAGTTGATGTCCTGTTTTGCTACCTGTCTGATGGTCTGACTCTCTAATGATCTGACTGTATTGATAATTGACTGTCTGTATATCCAATAGCATAGTCGTCTCACTGGTATTTGCTCATTCACATCTGACAGTCTGATTGTCTGTTCTCCAAGTGGCTTGACTGTCAGGTGCTTCTTTTACCTGACTATCTAGTATCAAGTTGTCCAAATAGTTTGGTTGTCTAACTTTATACTATGGACTTTGTCTCTGGTTTCCTAACCATATGATTATATTAATAAGTCTGCAATGCTATTGGGTACAACATATATCAACCTGATCATCTATATTTCCAGCAACGCTTGTTGACTGGATGTGATGGGCTATCTATATTACTATTGGTTAAAATTTCTCTCATTCCCATTTGCAACCTATTCAACTATCATGTGTCAACTGAGCCTATGTTTGTCTGGGTTAATGATTATAGGCTACCCTTTTAACATGAATTCTGCTGCTGGTCTATTAGGCTTGTGAACTGGTACAATGATTCCATCTGATGAAGCATCAGATGGCATCAGACTTTTGACATGTTAGCTGATGTGCGGGTGGGAATAGGGGACGTAGATGATTGGTGTGTTGGCCATTTTGGCAACTGATCGTCAAAATGGCATTGTTGGTGAGTGGCTGACAAAAATCAATCCTTCCTTTACACCTCTGTGAGTTATATTCTTCAAGGCTCAGATTACCGTGCTAAGCGACTCTTAGACATGGCCAACTTAATACGATCTTCGAGACCACCGCATCAATGGACCAGGAGCCAATTGATAGAGTACAGGGTCGAGGTCAGATATGCTACCCGTGCCACGGAGTTTTTTCAGCCTCAGCGCCCCCCACGGCCTTTTCCCCAGGATCAGCTCATTCCCGCCTTTTACAGTCTCCCTTTGTTACTGCAACCTACCGACGATCAAGACTCGGAAACTATGCGTACCCTTCTCGTCGATGTAACTGACCGCCCAGATGAAGAAGCACGTCTGGACCATTTCATCCATGGTCTCTTGTACTTCCTGGCCAATCATGTCAATAACAATCGGCATGAACCTCATGAAAATATGTTAGTAGAAGAGCAAAAGAGCACGCCCATTCTTGTTACGAACTCGTTAATCTCAACTTAAGTTGCGGCGGCAACTCTAGTCACGATTACAAGTCTTAAGTCAAACGTTAAGATTATAAGTTCAATTCTAAGTCAAGATGTTGACTTAGGATCTGAGGACGATTGTGGTAGATGAGTTAAGAGTAAAGTTATATTGCCAGACGACAATAAACAGCTAAGTCGAACTTAGGGTTCGACTCTAGAATACATGCGGTACTTATACTAGCAAGTACAATGAGACGTACTAATTAATGTATAAAGGTAAGTACGAAAGTAAGTATAAGGACGGCGTCATATGGGGAACAAGGGATGGTATAAGTAAGGAAACGAGTTAGTCCGTATGAATCAAGCATAAGGGGAGCGACGAGTAAGGTATGCATAAAGAAAATAAACATGTCCGACGTATCATGTAAGCATAATGCGGGAGTCCGTACCGTGTTGTAACACTAGCTCTCCCCTACGTTGTTGACCGCAACAACAAATCGTCTAAGTGTTCATGTTGTGGGTCGCGTCGTCTCCGTAGTCGTAGCCGTAAGTGCCGTAGTCGTAGCATGCATCGTCGTCAGCTCCGTCGCACTGTCGTCCATTGACGCATGCCTGACACTGTGACGCGTGGTGTGCCTTCTTCTTTCCCTTCTTCTTCGGCTGATGAGGGCGGCGGCTAGTGGAAGCGGGGGTATTGGCGGTATCTGTGGTAGCTCGAGAACGTCCTTTCTTCTTAGTGGAAGGACCGGGCGTCGGATCGCGTCGGCGCGTGGGAGTGCGTGAAGATAAAGTAGACACAGGAGGAATTGTAGTAGCAAGATGGTGATCCTCAGAGGCATGTTTGCCTCGGCAGTGAATGCAGCGGTTGTAACGATGGGGGCGTTGATTGGCGGCATTGGTCATACTGCGGGTCGTAGGTCGTCGAGAAGGCGGAGTGTCGTTTCGTCGAGTAGTGGGGACAGGAATATTCCAGACTCCGTGGCGAATAACGGTGGTGGTTGGGGGTGATGCGGATCGAGGAGGAGGAGGAGCCTTCTTATCTCGTTTCGGTTCTTCCTCAATGAGATCACCTGTTGTACGGATTCGGCGATGAAGATCGAGATCACTGATCGCATTATTGATCTGCGCAATGTGGTCGCTAGTGAGTTGATGCAGGGGAACTCCATCTGCAAATTCGGCTGTGGTCCATTCCGTGTCTCCTTGGATACTGGACAAGAGATCTCGGATCTTTCCGGTAAGGCACCAGATTTCTCTCGATTTACGATCTGTCTCCATAATGCATCTAGTTGCTCGGTGTCGGTCGGGTGTAGCTTCGGTAGCGCGAAACCAATGATTGACAGCGATCCAGTTATTCTGATCGTGAGGCTGTATTTTTAGTCCAAACCTTTGGTCGTCAATGCTTTCTATAGCAAGGATGATATAGCGCTTGATGTCAGCTGTGAGAAGTCGTCGTAATAGATCTATCGCCAGTTGATCTAGATTTCCTCCTTTCGGATGAACGTCTTCCCAATATAGTGACGTAACATTTACAAACGTTTCGATTAAATCGGCACAGTGATAGTTGTACTGATCTCGGGCTTGACCGGCAAGGGTAGTGGCGGTTCGGAAATCCATGAGGAGTCGCCAGACTCGAGCTATCCTTTCTTGGTCAAAGATGTCGACCTGTAATCTAGCGGCGTTACAGATCAGAGTGATGCGGTCTCTAACCTTGGTGTAAGTAGTAATTCCGTGATAACTGAGATAGAGATTGGGGGTGGTTCGTATGATGGGGCCAGCCATATCGCGGTTAGTCCCATCTGTACCGTGACTCTGGTTGTTGCCTCGAATAGATTCGTTATGAGATTGAGTCGAAGCGTGACCGGCAAGTGTCGTCTCTCTATGTAAGGTAACGCTAATGTCTTCAGCGTTTCTAGGTGGGATCGGTCGGCTATTGCGATCTTCCGTAATTCGTCCAGGTACAGCCAGAGTTTCTGATGTTCCGTGGTGGGTTTCCTGGGTTTCGGTGGGAGTGACCGGGATCGTCTGAGACGAGGTTTGATCGGGAGATCTGTAGGGAACATCAACGAAGTCGTTCGGGTCAGCGTCTTCTTCGTCGGTGTCGGTGGTATGAAGAATGAGTCGAGGTCGGTGGGGTTCAGCGGAAGTGGTGTACTGGGTGTCGATGGTCTCTCCGGCATAAAATTCGGACCAGGGGAAGTGCTGAACGGCGTCGGTGGTGTCGTTTCCATTCTACATAGTAACTTGGTATGTGGATGTCATCTCAGAGTTTCCTTCGTCTTTTATATTCTAGAAGGAGGTCTTCCATATGCGTCAAGTTATTTTCTGGTTCCCATGTGTTTTCGCTGGTGTCATAGCCTTTCCACTTTACAAGAAATTGTAATTTCCCTCTAAACTTGCGATGTGCAAGCAGTGCTTCTACTTCGTATTCTTGTTCTCCTTCGATTAGATCGGGAGGGGGCCTCGTTTCCGTTGTTCCATGAAAGGAAGTTTCTTTGAACGGCGTTAGTAAGGCGGCGTGGAATATGTTATGAATTTTCCATTGTCTTGGTAGCGTGAGACGATATGTCACTGGTCCTAAGACTTCTTTAATGGAAAAGGGGCCTTCTCGTTTAGGTGCGAGCTTTCTGCTCTGATAAGGAATCTTCAGGTTCCTAGACTCTAACCATACTTTGTCATTGACTTTGAACGGTTTAGTCTTTCTCGTTGTTCTCTCCATCATCTTAGCTCTTGCTAGATCATGTGCGGCGAGTGCTTCTTCTCGTGCGCGGAACAAGGAGTTGATGCGGTTATCGGCGGTTGGTGTATTTGTTTTGTTTGAGACAAGGGGAAGTGCAACCGGGGATGTTCCATACATCAATTGAAAGGGCGATTGTTTCAATGCTTCATGAGTGCGTGAATTATGCGCGAATTGTGCTATTGGTATCATCTTGTTCCAAGTATCTGGTTCATAGGCACAGAATATTCGGAGATAAGCTTCTAATTCAGCGTTATATCGCTCCGTTTGTCCATCAGTCTGTGGATGGAAGGCAGTACTCATTTTGTGTTTGATTTTTAATGAGTCCATTATGCCATTAAAGACATGTGATGCGAATTGTGGTCCTCGATCGGAGATCATGATGTCGGGTAAACCGAAATTTTTGAATACATTCCGAATGTAGAGGTCGGCGGTTTCGTCGGCGGTAATAGTTTTGTTACAAGGCATGAGAATTACTCCCTTTGTAAGTCCTTGATCGACCACGATAAAGATAGAATCAAAGCCGTTACTTGTGGGTAGATCGGTTATGAAATCCATAGTTATTTGTTGAAAAGGTCGGTGTGCGTGAGACTTGATTGGCATCAGAGGTGCGGCAGTAGGGTGTGTATTTGATTTCATTTGTTGGCATGCCGTGCATCCGTCAATGAACTGTTTAACCATTTTAGACATTAATGGCCACCAGTAGTATTCCTTTAATAAGGCGAGTGTTTTGAAGAAACCGGGGTGTCCGCTTGTTGGTGATTCATGAAAATCTCTAATAATATCTCGGCGAAGATCGGTGTCAGGGGGAATAAAGGATTTCCCTTTGTACAGGATTAATTCATCGTCAAGGGTCCAATCAGAAAGGGCAGTGCGTAAAGGTGGTGTTCCTTTTTCTTTTAGACATTTCTTGATTGATTGAGCGAAGTCGTCTTTGACAGTTATTTCTATTGCTCTGTCGCGGAGATCTTCGGCGATTGTACGGACGAAGAGTTCTTTTGGAAGCATCGTTATTAACTCTTCTGGTTCGTCTTTTGTCATATGATCGGGTCGGCGGGATAGTGCATCCGCTATTATTAGTTTTGCTCCGGGGACGTGGGTTAATTTAATATTAAATCGAGACAAGTCGTTCCACCATCGTGCTTGGCGGTTCGTAAGACGTTGTGGTTCTCGATAGTAAAGTAAATTCTTGTGGTCGCAATGAATAATGACAGGGTGTTCTGCTCCTTCAAGCAGGTATCTCCATTCGTTGTAAAGAGCGTAGTAAATGGCGAATAATTCTCGGTCATAGATTTGCCATCGTGTTTCAGTCGGTGTTAAAGCGTGGGATAGGTATCCGCATGGGTGTAAGTCGCCATTGTCATCTTTCTGCATGAGAACTGCTCCGATAGCGCGGTCTGATGCATCCGTTTGTAGAATAAAGGGTTTGTTAACATCGGGCATCATTAAGACAGGTGCAGATGTGAAGCGTTCTTTTAATAGATCAAATGCGACTTGGCATTCTGCGGTCCATGTCCATAATTTGTTTTTCTTTGTTAGGTCGTGCAGGGGTCGTGCAAGGTGGGCGAATCCGAAAATAAACCTTCGATAGTAATTTCCGAATCCTAAAAAGGATCTAACTTGTTTAACGGTAGAAGGGGTTGGCCAGTCCCTGATTCCGGCAAGTTTGATCGGGTCCATTTTTATTGTATTTTTTGATATGACGGTGCCTAGAAAATCAACTTCTTTGGCAGCGAATTTACACTTTTCAAGCTTGAGGTAAAGATCATGTTTCTGTAATCGTTCAAGTACTTGTTTTGTTCGAATCTCGAGTTCTTCTTTAGTGCGCGCGTGTATTAGCATGTCATCCATGTAGATGACGAGCCATCCTTTTTCTGTAAAATCCCTGAAATAATCGTCCATCATAGCTTGAAACGTTGCTGGTGAATTTCGTAATCCAAAGAACATGACATTAGGTTCAAATAAACCTCGATTGGTGATAAAGGCGGCTTTCCATCTGTCAGATTCCTTGATTTGAACGTTATTATATCCCCATCGGATGTCCAATTTCGTAAAGTATTCCGAATCTTTGAGTTTGATCATAAGATCGGAGATAAGAGGTAGTGGATATGCGTTTGGTTTAGTATATTCGTTCAAATATCAATAATCTTGGCAGGGTCGTAATTTTTGTGCTTCTTTCTTTTCTACAAAGAAGAAGGGTGATGCCTGCGGTGATTTCGACGGTCTGATGTAGCCTTTTTCGACGTGTTCTTTAATCCATTCATCCAGTGTATTCTGCTGTTTCGGAGATAAGGGATAGATTTTTCCTCTTTTTGGTATGAAATCATCGCGAAGTTCTATCTGGTGATCCCAAGATCGGCTTTCTGGGAATCGTTCACTTGCTTTTTTCTCGAATACGTCTTTCCATGCCGAGTATTCAGGAGGGAGCGTGTAAACCTCCTCTGTTTGATGGTATTTGTGTTCCATTTGTTGAGCTGGTGTATATCGTGCGATAGTTACTTGGTCGTATTCGTCTTCTGACCAGCTTCCTATATCCTCAAATGTATGCGTGTTCCATCCGTGATCTGTCATCTGTGATCCTTTGTGTGACATCAAATATCCGATGGTGACAACACTTTACCCTCCCCCACATGTCCTTGTGGACTCCTTGTGGACTCCCGGACTCCTCAGGACTCCTCAGGACTCCCTGTAGACTCCTGATAAATTGACATAAAATGCCAGGAGTGGACAAGGACTCCTTGTGGACTCCTTGTTCACTCCCTGTTCACTCCTCATTGACTGCAAAAAAGCAAAAAATGCCAGGAGTCATCCCACAAGGAGTGGACCAGGAGTCCCTGTGGAGTCCTGCTCACTCCTGGTTCAAAGCAAAAAAGTAGTAAGTAAAATTGCAAGGACTGGACAGGAGTCCCTGTGGAGTCCTGCTCACTCCCTGCTCACTTGTCATTACTGTAACAATGGCAACAGAAATCTGTTGCACTACAATGCTACATAACAGTGAATCTAAATAACTTAGTACAAACCATTTAAAAACATCATCTGTGCCAATCAATACCAACACCATCACCACCACTATCATCATCACCATCCACCTGTGGCCCACTTTTTTCCTGCTCTGATTGTTTGTTGATGTAATATGCAGGAACCAGTTAAAATTGCTGCTAATCATCCTTTTCAGTATTTGCTCATAACCACCTAGTAAGGCATTCAATGTTCACATGCCTGTGTATTGAAGGCACACATGTAACTGAGTCATATCTTCATTGAAACTTAATCCATCAGGATTCCTACTCATTCCCAGCCATTCCTATTGCATCCTATGTAAGTAAGACTGACATCACCAGTACTTTACACTCATGTGCAATTTCATGCTGCTTTCCAAATTTCAGGTGGGCATGCATGTTGTTTGGCAATGTTTATACTTGCAATAAAATCCTGAAAATTCATATGATCCAGGTCATATAGGACTTATTGTAAGACCAAATAATGCCGAGTACTTGAAATGTTTGCAAAAGACCTTTTCAGATGTGAGTGTGAGGAAATTGTAAAGTCTGAAAATAATCTTGAAAATGTCCCATGTGATCAAGGACATGCAAGAATTATGATGCCAAACTAAATAAGCTAAAATGTGAATGCAAAAAGTCTGTTTGTCTTTTGGTTTTGCCACTCCATGTGTGACCACCTGCAAAGTCAATTTAGGAGGGGTGTCTGGTGATGATCAAGTTTGGTCAGTTTTAGGAAGTTGGGGTTGCTGGTGGCTATGAGTGACTGGAAGTGCTGGAAGTCAGTTGCAGTGACTTCAATGTGCAATGGTTTGGAGTAGCATCAGAAAACATGCCAAAAATCTGACATCTGATGGTGTCTGATTCCTTCCTGATCATCTTTGTTATGTGCATGGTGTTTGTACATGGAAATTGCTGCCATCTTAAAGTTGTGTTACAAAACATCACAGGGCTCAGCTCCGTTATAAGATGGAGCATCATTTCATTCAGCCTTGGAACTGGTTGTTTGATTGTCTGACAATCAGATGTCATCAGTTAATATCAGACAACAGACAACCAGTGTTTCAGACACTGTCAGACCATCACCATCAGACAACCAGTGTTCCAGCACAAGTCAGGCAATCAGAAAATCAGATCAGGTTCAAAAGACTGGTGTTCAAAACAGTACTTTGCAAGTATCTTGAGTTTGGCAGCATTTGGCACTGCAATTCTTGCACAGATGTGATCACATGATTTTTTGGGATTTTTGAGAATTTTTTTGATTTTTTTGATTTTTTTCAAAGCTATGTTTGAAAATGTATTTTGCAAATATCTCATGTTTGACTTTATTTGGCATTATGATTGTTGCATATTCTGAATCACAAAAGCTAGGCGCATCTTTTTTGTCACAGTCACATATTACATAATGTCACACTTCTATAAAAGGAAATTTTAATTTTGTTATATTTTATCTTATCTTATCTAGGCCATCATATTACTTAAGCTGCCTATCATCTATCTATCTATCTAATCTTATCTCCACTACCCCCCCTTTTCCCGAGGGGGTGCTGGGGGATATGTGCCAGATGCCCCCTCCTTATATACCTGTGGGCCTGCGCACAGACCAACTGGTCATGTCACATGACCACATAAACAGGAATGAAACAAGGAGTCCTTACACTCCTTGTGGACTCCTCATACAGGGAGTCCAGAGGAGTCCCGGGAGTCTACCAGGAGTCTACCAGGAGTCCCAGCTCACTCCCGGTACATTTTGGCTGGGATGAGGGGTCTTCCAGGGAGGTGGGAGTCCCTCTGGAGTCCCAGGAATTCCCAGGAATTCCCGGGAGTGAGCCAGGAGTCCTCAGGAGTCTACAAGGAACGCGTGGGGGAAGGTAAAGACCTCGATGGTGAGATCTTCTTCCCATTCAGGCATAGCTATTCTGTCAATCTGTTGACAGATGCTCCGAAGTGATGCCTTGATCTTGTCCTGTTCAGAGTCTCGGAACTCTAGAGTCTTTTCTTTCCAATTTACGTCAGGGTTATGCTTCTCTAGCCAAGGAAGCCCCAGTATAATCGTTTGTTTTCCTATTGCTGATACGTAAAACCATTCGGTCATGCGTTTTCCGTTCATTTCGAAGGTGATTAGACATTGTTCATCAATTTCTCCTTCTTTGTTTATGGTGCCATCGACGTTATAAACTCTGATTGGTCGTGGAGTTTTTCGTTTCCTCCATTTGTGTGCTATCTTTTTGTCGATGAATATCCCTTCGGCTCCGCAGTCGATAAGGGCAATGAGGTTTTCAGTGTCGTTTTCAGTTTCAACTTTGATAGGGACAGATAATCTTTGTTTTGAAATAGATTGTACTGTTACATAAGATATATCGAGAGTTGGATCTGATGTTTCTGGAGCTTCATCCACTGTCATGAGTCCCACTGTTAAAAATCCTCGTTATCATCGGCAAGAGATAGTAATAGATCATTCTTTTCGTCGGTTGACATCCCTTTCATCAGCGCTCGGATGTTCTTGGTGTAATTTGGTTTAGACTCTCGGACTTCTTCTTCTTCCCAATTTCCGTCACCATCATTTGATGTGGCTCGAATGTGACGTTTGGGCGTGAATCCTCTTTTCTTTCCTCCTTTAAATTGGCCTTTCCCTTTGTTTCTCTTCTTCTTTGGGCATTGCCCTGACATGTGTCCTTTGATTCCGCAGATGAAACATAAACCGTCTCTGATATAGCGTTCTCTTTCTTCTTTGGTCATAGATCTGATCATGAGTTCCAATTCTGGATCTTCATCTTTTTCTAGATGATCAATCTGCATTGCCCAAGATTCGTCGTTGTGGGAGGATGATGAGTGACCGTTTCCAGATCGAGGTGAATAAGCATATGAACGGGTTCGGATGTTGTCGAGTTTGATGGCAATGTTGTACCAGTCTTGTAACGTTTTTGGGTTCATGAGCATTGCTTTTTCGAACTCTGGTGCTGTAAGTCCTTTTCCGAACATGTGGAATGCTGCTTCTCCTTCGATTCCGGCTTTCGTAATTTGTTCCTTGAACTGATTTACGTAATTAGGTAGGGTCATCTGTTTCTTTCCTTTCATAGACGATCTGTTTTGTAGGTTGAGAATTTTCGTGTATGCGTTTCCACTTGGATCTACTTCTCCCCAATCTGTCAAGAATGACAGTTTAAATGCTTCCCAATCATCAAATAAAGCAGGTCTCGTGATGCCTCCTTCAGTGGTGGCGCGAGATTTCCGTAGTTCTGCTAATTTATTCTTTTTCCACTGTCTAGCTCCATCTGAGATCTTATTCAGGGCGGCAAGGATTTTTAGGCGGTCGGTATTCATCCGCTCAGGATTCATGTCGAAGAAAATTTCAATATCTTCTATGAATGTATTGGCATCCTTTCGCTTCCCTTTAAATTCAGGAAGATCTCTGATGAGACTAGGGATTCGTGGGTTGGGTATAGGGTCTGTACTTCCTCCAGACATTCTTGGTGATGGTGGGGGTGATGGATCTCTACGTGGTGGAGTTGGGTCGGGTTTAGGTTCGTCTACTTCGATTCTGTCAGGGTTAAACGGGTCTTCTTCGTCTTTAGGGTTCGAAGGACCTGGTTCGGGATTGGTCGGTTGTTGGGCAGGTGTTGGTGTCGTTCCAACTGAAAGGTCACTGAGAAAATCAAGGGATAGATCGGGTTCTTGATCTGTATCTCCTTCTTTCTCGGATTCACTATCGTTTAGGCCAAAGTTTGCTTTCTTTTTGCCTTTTGTAGTTGTCGATATGGAAAGGAGAGTTCTCGGTCTTAAGTTTTCTGGTAGAGCGTCAACAGTCCCTTTTATCCAAGTAGGGGTGTTGAAATATTCGTTAGGGACAAAGTCTTGTGTTTCGGATGCTATCCAACGTTTTGTGAGGTGATCGAATCTGATATGTTGTTCCTGAAGATATAGATCTGCGAAATAATAGTATGATTCGTTCGGAGGTCTAGTTTCTTTTTGTGGTATCCAGAATTCTTGTTCTTTAACTGGATTTCCTCCTGTATCTTCCCAGATTCGTTTTGCACCGTTTAGTCTGACGTAGTATCCGTCAAGAATGTAGTTCCCTTTACGATCTCGTGTAGCTCTATTTGGTGGAGCTCTCCAATCCGTTTTGACAACATGGCCAGTAACCTACGGGCTGGCTTTCCGGAAGTTCGTCGAAGTGCGTGTTATCAAATGCCAACGAATCAATGTTCAGGCTTATTGATAAGTCCGACTTAATTGTTACGAACTCGTTAATCTCAACTTAAGTTGCGGCGGCAACTCTAGTCACGATTACAAGTCTTAAGTCAAACGTTAAGATTATAAGTTCAATTCTAAGTCAAGACGTTGACTTAGGATCTGAGGACGATTGTGGTAGATGAGTTAAGAGTAAAGTTATATTGCCAGATGACAATAAACAGCTAAGTCGAACTTAGGGTTCGACTCTAGAATACATGCGGTACTTATACTAGCAAGTACAATGAGACGTACTAATTAATGTATAAAGGTAAGTATGAAAGTAAGTATAAGGACGGCGTCATATGGGGAACAAGGGATGGTATAAGTAAGGAAACGAGTTAGTCCGTATGAATCGAGCATAAGGGGAGCAACGAGTAAGGTATGCATAAAGAAAATAAACATGTCCGACGTATCATGTAAGCATAATGCGGGAGTCCGTACCGTGTTGTAACAATTCTCATGTGTGGCCATCCCCACCCATCCAATACAAACGTAACTATAACCTGCAATGGAAGAATAGTCCTCGTCGAAGAGAGCAAAGTTGAACAAACGGTTGAAAAAACCGAGCCACAGCTCCTCGCCGAAATGATCGCGGCTTTCCAGTTCAACGAGCGCACCAACCCGGGATTAACCGCACAAACAATGTACGGCATTATCATGCGTGGTCTATATCCACATCTTTACAAGGCAAATATCACTCGCGAGTTGTCTGATAGCGTGAAACAAGGTTGCCAACCAAATACAAGTACAAGACTTGTTCGCTATACCCCCGTCAACCCTCAACTGGACAGATTAGAGGGAATACGAGATCTT
The DNA here is from genome assembly GCA_015039365.1 of Amanita rubescens. Taxonomy (NCBI): domain Eukaryota; kingdom Fungi; phylum Basidiomycota; class Agaricomycetes; order Agaricales; family Amanitaceae; genus Amanita; species Amanita rubescens. Next base: position 22,414 of record WION01000056.1, read on the forward strand.
GCTCAGCGAAAAAATATAATAAATGGATTGTGGAAGTTGGTAGTTGTTGCACTTAGATGAGGCTATTGTAATCTGGACACTATAGCTGTACATTTCTACTTTTGCCGTTCCCATTATAGTCTGCCAGCATGTTTCGCAAAATTGGACCAAATGTAAAATACATGAGAATATCTTGGTAAAATTGAAGACATGGTAAGACTCAGGTCGATCTGTGAATTCTATGTTGACGCAAGTGTGTTTAGCTGCAGTATGCCTCGTCTGCCTTACACATTCCCTTTCGTCTGTCCAGTGTCCACCTCCAGGCGAACCGCGTTGCAGCCGTTGCTGCGGAAACGGTCTGTCAACAAGGCTTTCGAGCTTAAGTTCTACCGCTGATGTCAACTAAACTTGGCCTGTTCACATGTCAGCGCTCAAGCACTTAAGGGCCTCTCATGTTGAGTGTTAAAGCTTAAAGCATTGCCTCCATGACAGTTGCCAATGGTCGCATCAGAGCAGACATCATCACCACACCAACCTGCAACCAGCGCCAGCCCTCTGTGCCCTCGTCCGCTACACACGCTTCAAGGAATGCAAGCACACTTCTGCCGGAGACATTCCTCATTGCCAGGGTGGCTCTAAAATCATCACAACCCCATCGGGAAAAACCGAGATGGATAATTAGGGACAAAAAAATTTAGTCTCTTGATATTGTACAATCTAGTACAATCTAGCACAATCTGTAATACTAAGCTTAATTCATTCCAATTTATCGAAAAAGTAATAAGTTTGCAAGTCTGAAAAGCTATTTACCAAAAAGAAGAAAACTTGTCAAGAATATGGTGCTGTTCCAATCACGTGGAATTGTGGCTAACAAAATTCCTCAATCGGAACCAGGCGGGTGTTGGTCACTGATCCAGTGAGGGGGACCGTGAGTTGCAGGCGACATCACGACTGTCAGTGTGAACAAGAGGCTCGAGATGAAGTGGTAGATGATGGATCCAAGTGCATGCTGCGACATGTATGGGCCACATGGTAGATCCATACTTTGCCTTGCACTCTGCTCACTGGGGCTGGTGGGTGTTGGACGTTGGACGATCGATGTGGGAATGGGCTGGCAGAGCTCGAATTTTAAGTAGAGGGCTAATGACTCTGAGATCCGGGCGAAGTCCAACCTCACACGCACAGGCCATGTGGTTCCGGAACATATATCTCTTTCTCGCCTCCTCACTTCCATTACTCCCTTTCGCTCCATCCCTCTCTCCTTCGCACCGTCATCCCGCTCAGCATGCAATGCGCACAGGTGGCCATCGCTAGCCCTCAGCCGGAGCAACGTCCAGCGCTACTTGAGCGAAGTTCAACCTCACAAGCACGGGCCACATGATTCCGTTACTATTAGTTAGATCCGGCTGTATTCCTCCTTGCTCACTCACTCACTCCCTCCTTTGCTCGATCCCTTTCTCCTCTGTGCTGTCGTCGCACTCAGTGCGCAATGTGCACAAGCGGCCATTGCTAGCCCTCGGCCGGAGTAACTCGCATGCCCAGCGCTACTCCGCCTGCTTGTACTATGTAATCCCCGGCATCGGCTAAATCACCACTATCGCTCCACAGCCCCACTCCCTGCCATCACCGTGACCACCACTTGAGCTGAGTATCCCACTTGCTTGATGACGCTGTTCTAATTGTGATTTGGTGACACGTTTGGCTGGGCCCGCACTGTTACAACCAACTACCCTTCAAGGCCCTTGATGCATACCAGTGGCATAGCACTGTTCTATCTGGGTATTCTCTATGCATTATCCCACTCTGGCTGTAATAGGTTACATGACATAGTGTACTAGAGTAATGCAATATATTAAGTTACATCATAACTCATTTTTGCCCAAATTCAATGTCAGGCCTCAGCAGTTCGATTTGAAGTAATTATAATGAACCGAGTATAATATGGTCTAATTGGATTAGGCAGACTAAGAGTCTAAGTATCATCTGGCTAATATTCCCTAGTCCTTAGTTGGGTCAAAATTGGAGGTCTTTACCCTCCCCCACTCATTCCTTATGGATTCCTTGCATTCCATGTGGAAGTTCCATGGAATCCACGTGGATTCCTTGCAATTTCAAGATGTTCCAAATGGCCCAGAACACACTAAAAAAAGTTCATGGAATCCGTGTGGACTCAATCCATGTGGAATCCATGCATATTCCACGGAATCTCAGGAATTTGCCTGGAACAGGAGTGACAAGGAATCCACATGGACTCCATGGACTCCATGGATTCCAGGTACATTTCTGCCTGGTTTGCATAATGCTGACATACAAGGACTTTCAGCACAAGGAGTCCTCAGGAGTCCACATGGACTCCTGATTCCCATGGTCATGTGACAGGCCACTTGGTCTGTGCGCCAGCCCACAGGTATATAAGGAGAGGGCATGTACCACATATCCCCCAGCTTCCCCCCCCTTCCTCGAGGACAGGGGGGGGAGGGGAGTGATAAGATTAGATAGATAGATAGTGATTAGATATATGTATGATCTCATAGGTAAGCTTAGGTAAGCTTAAATAGCAGTATGATGATGTAGATAAGATAAGATCACAGATAAGATAATATGATTTCCTTTTATAGAATTTGTGACAACATGAGGTGTGTGACATGTAAATGTGACTGTGACAAAAAAGATGCACCTAGATTGTGATTCAGAATATACAAGAATGACAGTGCCAAACAAAGTCAAACATGAGATATTTACAAAACAATTTTTCAGATGTGACAGAAAATTGAAAAAATCCAAAAATTGTCAAAAATCCAAAAACATTATGTGATCACATCTCTTCAAGAATTGCAGTGCAAAACACAACCAAACACAAGATATTTTCAAAATACTGTTTTGGTGGGAATGATGGCTGTTACAGTAATGGACTCCCACATTACACAATCATGCTTAGCAGACAAGCCTCCTCATTCATCATGCCTATCCTTGCTTACTCTACCTTGATTACTTTGCTGACACATGCATTGTTACATATGTACCTGTGGTCAGCAATCTGATATGTATAATGTAGTGGGGTGTACACAACTTTACTGTATTTATTTCTGCAACACAATCAGGACCTTGTTACAAACACGGTACGGACTCCTACATTATGATTACATGGCACGTCGGACATGCTTACTTTTTCGTATACGCCTACCCCTTCGTCACACCCCCATTATGTTCATCAAACGGAGCGCTTTACTCTCCCCCCCCTAAGATTCTCGGACTCCGAGCAGAATCCGAGCAGTCCTAGGACTCAGCTCGGAGTGAGCTCGGAGTCCGAGCTCAGTCCTCGGACTGAGGAAGTGGCAGGGATGCCACTCAAATGCTCAAGTCCGAGTCCGAGCTCAGTCCGAGCTCAATCCGAGCAGAGTCCGAGCTCAGCTCGGACTTGGACTCGGAGTCCTCGGACTGAGGATGTTGGAGTCCGAGTGGAGTCCGAGCAATCCGAGTGGAGTCCGAGCAGTCCAAGCACCCCCAAGCAAGAGCGGGGGGGGCAGTGGCGACATTGACAGGGCCTTATATACATATGGCCAGTCTATTTGGGACTATTTGGGACTATTTGGAATTGTTTACACCTACAATAAAATCCCAAAAAATATTTAAAAAATGCAGAAAAATCATGTGATTCCAGTCATACAAAAATGGTAAAGCCAAACAAGCCCAAACTTGAGATATTTGCAAAATACTTTTTCAGATGCTTCATGTGAGAAATTTGAAAAGTCCACAAAAAATCTTAAAAAATGCGGAAAAATCATGTGATCCAGGTCATATAAGAATGGTGAAGCTAAATTAACTCATACTTGAGATATTTGCAAAATACCTAAGTTTGATTGGGGCACTGGCATACAAAATGTTGCTAGTATAGTACAATGAGGATCATTATGAAGTTTTAATGCTGATGTGACCTGCCTTCCACAATTCTTTGATCTTACATACAAATCTGGGTGTGCAGCTTTCTTTACTGCACGATTCACCACATCTTTCAAGATTCTCTCCAGCCTTACAACCTTTTAGATCAAACAGTTCATCAACCATCAAGTTCAAGGCTTGTGTGAAGTTCCACATACTGAGCACATCTGAAATAGAGTCACCAGCAATGCTGACTCTTCCAACTTCTCAGTGAGAAATTGTCCAAGGGTGTTATTTGCATTGCCACTGATAGTTTCTTCATCCAATATAGCATCCTTAATAAGTATAAATTAAGTGAAGGAAGGACTTGTGAACTTGGTGTGCAAAAGTTTGTAAGATGATGTTTGCTATGAATCTATGATCTTCAAGTTCCAAGTTAATATACAATAAAGATGGCATCAGAATCATTGAATCCTGTTCATTTCCACGTTCCTTATTACCTTACCCAGGCTGTCATAAACAAAGCTCTGGTCCCCTATGGATGATGATTGTGGTGGAGTACTATGAGGGTCTTATACTGCTGATGTCCAACCTTCCCCACCAACAGATGTGGTTGCTGGAGGTATAACATGACCAAACTTGTGCAAGGTGAGGCTCTCAGGATGCTTCTACTACTAGTGTGGAAGCTTTGGTAGGCTGCAAATGCTAGAACATCATGATGATCATAACACAATATGCTGTTAACAACTACTCACTACCATGTACCATCACCAAAGAATCATCAAGAACTCATATCCACCCCCTTCTCCCTTGAGATCATATATTCACAGACCCCTCACATGAGTCACATCTCCAACCCTCTCACATTTATTCATGAGTTCTAACAACTCTCTGCAATGTCATTGGTTGTTGGTAACAGGTGGGATTGTGTAAGTTGACTGCAAGTGGATGCTGAACTGCAACTGCCAGAAGTCTGCTGTGGGCATGCAAGCAGAGGTGACATTCATAACCACCAGTATGGAATGACAGGTGTATGAGTGTATCATATGCAGATCACATAATTTTTGTACACTTCTTAAGATTACACTCACATCTGAAAACATATTTTGCAAATATCTCAAGTTTGGCTTTGTTTGGCTTTACAATTCCTATATGGCCTAGATCACACGATTTTTCTGCATTTTTTAAGCATTTTTTTGGTATTTTATTGCAACTGAGAGTGAACTCAGACTTTCTTTTTCCCTCAACTCAGACTGAACTCGGAGTCTACTCGGACTCCACTCGGACTCCGAGCACACCTCGGACTGGGCTCGGACTGAACTTGGAGTCTACTCGGAGTCTACTCGGAGTCCTCGGAGTCCTCGGACTGGACTCGGAGTCTATTCGGACAGGGGGGGGAGTGTAAAGTGCTGATCAAACGGACTACCTCGTTCCCTTATCAATCCCCATTCCGTTTACCCTATGCCCAATCCCTTGTTCATACGTGCACCATCCCCTATGCCCCTTGTTTTACCTATACTTGTTATCGCCTTTGTTCTACTTACGATACGGCTGTGTTTCTGTACATGTATATAAACCGATGTACTGTAACGTCGAACCTTAAGTTCGACTTAACTGTCTTGTCAATATCACACCTCATCTCGCCTAAAGAACGTCGTTCCTATTCCGTTCATTATCGTTCTCAAGGATAAGACTCCTCATAGTCGTCTTATCACTTAGCTTATTCGTTCACCTATTGTTTGACTTGTCCGTTGGACTTGGTCTACTTTGTCAAGCGCTCGTAGCGTGGACACATTGTAGGTGGAGATTGACATGATCATAACAATTAAGTCGAACTTATCAAAACGATACCCGAGTATTACCTCGTTGGTGAAACACAAGATAACTATCGAACTTCCGGAGAACCGGCCCGTAGGTTACCGGTCAGCCTGCAACAATTTCGGATCAACAGAGAACACCGCCTAACCGTGCTACAAGAGGAACAAGAGGACATTATTATCTAGATCATATCGCTATCTACAACGACCCTAAGGACCACCTTTGGAAATACGTGAAAGACCACAGTCTCGTACCAACATCAGAGTTTTGGATACCACAGAGAGCCAACAGACCACCCAACAACGCATTCTATCATCGGTTCAACGACAAATACTATCTCTTAGGATTTGAAGTCGAATTCGACGAAAATACAAAACGTTGGGGAGGATATAACCCAGGCCCTGAATCAGAACTCACATACGAATTCGTACCAGACGATTTCTTCAAAGGACCAAAGTGGATAGAAGGAAACCCAGATAACTTGCCCGAAAACCTACAGCACAGAAGCGCAGTCTCTACACCGAAAGCAGCAGTCAAGGATACACCAAAAGGTAAAACTTTTGGAGTCACAGAAGAAAGCGAATCAGGAACCGAATCAAGTGACGAAAACCCCGATCAGCAATTCGAAAGTTCCAGTGACCTTTCCGAGTCGGAAGACAAAACTGTTCCAGACTTACTTAGCCCAATCGATTTCAACCCGTTTGAAACAGAACAGGAGAAACCGAATTCCCCAGGACTTCAGTACATAGAAGTCGATCCCAAACCTGATCCTAGTCCAGGACCACCAGTACCACCACAGAAACCGCCTACGCCACCTCCAGAACCACCAACAGTTACAATGACAACGCCAGCAATACAACCGATTCCTAGTCTCTTAGGAGAAATCCCTACCTTCACAGGAAAGCGATCTCAAGCACAGGATTTCATAGATCGAATGGAGCTATTCCTAGATCTCAACCCAGGTCGCATCAACACAGATAGACTTAAAATTGGACTGACGTTGTCTATGATAACCGACAAAGCCGAAAACTGGAGACGCAATCAGAACGACGACCTTAACGATGCAGCAAAGACGGAAATAACGTGGAATGACTGGACAGGATTCAAAACCAGATTCCTCAACAATTGGCAAGAAATAGATTCACCTGGAAACGCGTATACAGAATTAGTACAACTACAAAAGCGCAAAGACAAGAAAGGAAAACGAATCTCAATCCCAAAATACGTTGGTTTATTCAAAGAACTTATAAAGAAAGCTGGAATCACAGGCAGTGCCGCTACCCACATGTTCGGACAAGGACTCGACGCCAACACATACAGAGCAGTCATAATGAGAGACCCCAAAAACTTGGACGAATGGTATGAAGGAGCACTTAGAGCATACAACGCCGAAACACGTATTGGCATTCTAGCAACCAACAGAGGAGGAACATCTTCACACAAACCCCCTCGAAACGAATGGGATATGGATCTCGATGCAATAATTCTTGGCGCGTTATCAAAGGATGAACGAACCCGACATATCCGTGATGGACTTTGTTTCATATGTCATAAATCGGACCACATGTCAGGACAATGCCCCATGAGGAAGGATAAAGGATCTTACAAAGGAAAGAAGAAGTTTAATGGAAAGAAAGGGAAGAAATTCGCACACGGTCGTCATATTCGAGCAACCGAAAGGGATGACGATGGCAGTAACTATGAAGACGTCGAAGAGTCTAGCCAGCAAGAACAAGAACAAGAAGAAGACACTAGCGACAGAACGATATGCGCTATGTTAAAGAAACTCTCTCCAGATCAACGTATCAACCTCCTTATCAATGCGGATAAACCGGATTTTTGACAGTGGGACACATGTCAGTGGATGCCTGTCCCATAACTTCGGATTCAACTCCAAAAGACGATCTTTCGATATCACCTGTAATAGTACGTTCTATTTCAAGCAATCGATTATCTATTCCCCTCGAAGTTGAAACCGAAGACAACACTGAATCAATGACTGCACTGGTCGACAGCGGTGCAGAAGGTTTATTTATTAATTCATCAATCGCGCACAAATGGAGAAAGAAGAAACTCACAAGACCGATCCGAGTCAAGAACGTTGACGGCACATACAATACGAATGGAGAAATTTCTGATAAGTGTTTGATCACCATCGATATCAATGGAAAGAAGATGACCGAATGGTTCTTGGTCACTTTGCTTGGCGATCAAAACTTGATACTGGGGCTTCCGTGGCTCGAGAAGCATGACCCAATCATAAGCTGGAGGAATAGAACTCTGGAGTTCCGTAACTCCAAAGAAGACGAATGGAAGGCATCAATACGGAGCATCTTGCATCGACTCGATGAGGAAGCAATGCCTAAATGGGAAGAAGACGTCGTAATTCGGTATTTGTTGTCACACAAAGGACCAGAAGAGAAGAGTCTACGTTGGAAACCACCATTTGAAAACATAGGAAGATGGACTGAAGAAGATTATGACGAGATCACAATTAATCGCTATTCACCAGCTCAACAAATGGAACACAAGTACAACACCGATCAGAAGGAAATCACGCTACCTCCTGAGTATCTCGAATGGAAAGAGATATTTGAAAAACAAGCGTCAGAACGATTCCCAGACCGCAGATCATGGGATCACGCAATTGAACTTCGCGAAGATTTTATACCAAAGAAAGGGAAGATCTACCCAATATCACCATTACAACAAAATACGCTTGACGAATGGATCAAAGAACAATTAACTAAAGGATACATACGACCATCCAAATCTCCGCAGGCAGCGCCATTCTTTTACGTCGAAAAGAAGGATAGCAAAACACTCAGACCCTGCCAAGACTACCGATACTTGAACGAACATACGAAACCCAACTCATACCCTCTACCACTCATATCCGATCTGATGCTACAACTTAAAGGATCACAATACTTTACGAAACTGGACATCAGATGGGGATACAACAATGTTCGTATCAAAGAAGGAGACGAATGGAAAGCCGCATTTATCACGAATAAAGGACTATTCGAACCAACAGTTATGTTCTTTGGATTACGCAATTCACCAGCAACATTTCTGTTACAACACGGTACGGACTCCCGCATTATGCTTACATGATACGTCGGACATGTTTATTTTCTTTATGCATACCTTACTCGTCACTCCCCTTATGCTCGATTCATACGGACTAACTCGTTCCCTTACTTATACCAATCCTTGTTCCACATATGACGCCGTCCTTATACTTACTTTCGTACTTACTATTATTCACTAATTAGTACGTCTCCTTGTACTTGCTAGTATAAGTACCGCTTGTATTCTAGAGTCGAACCCTAAGTTCGACTTAGCTGTTTATTGTCGTCTGGCAATATAACCGTACTCTTAACTCATCTACCACAATCGTCCTCAGATCCTAAGTCAACGCCTTGACTTAGTATTGAACTTATAATCTTAACGTTTGACTTAAGACTTGTAATCGTGACTAGAGTTGCCGCTGCAACTTAAGTTGAGATTAACGAGTTCGTAACAATTAAGTCGAACTTATCAATAAGCCTGAACATCGATTCATTGGCATTTGATAACACACACTTCGACGAACTTCCGGAAAGCCAGCCCGTAGGTTACTGGCCACGTTGTCAAAACGGATTGGAGAGCTCCACCGAATAGAGCTACACGAGATCGTAAAGGGAACTACATTCTTGACGGATACTACGTCAGACTAAACGGTGCAAAACGAATCTGGGAAGATACAGGAGGAAATCCAGTTAAAGAACAAGAATTCTGGATACCACAAAAAGAAACTAGACCTCCGAACGAATCATATTATTATTTCGCAGATCTATATCTTCAGGAACAGCACATCAGATTCGATCACCTCACAGAACGTTGGATAGCATCCGAAACACAAGAATTTGTCCCTAACGAATATTTCAACACCCCCATTTGGATAAAAGGGACTGTTGACGCTCTACCGGAGAACTTAAGACCGAAAACTCTCCTTTCCATACAGACAAAAGGCAAAAAGAAAGCAAATTTTGGCCTAAATAATAGTGAATCCGAGAAAGAAGAAGATACAGATCAAAAACCCGATCTATCTCTTGATTTTCTCAGTGATCTTTCAGTTGGAACGACACCAACACCTGCCCAACAACCGACCAATCCCGAACCAGGTCCTTCGAACCCTAAAGAAGAAAAGGACGAAGAAGACCCGTTTGACTCTGACAGAATCGAAGTAGACGAACCTAAACCAGATCCAACTCCACCACGAAGAGATCCATCACCCCCACCATCACCAAGAATGTCTGGAGGAAGTACAGACCCTATACCCAACCCACGAACCCCTAGTCTCATCGGAGATCTCCCTGAATTCAAAGGGAAGCGAAAGGATGCCAATACGTTCATAGAAGATATCGAAATCTTCTTTGACATGAATCCTGAACGGATGAATACAGACCGTTTAAAGATCCTTGCTGCCCTGAATAAGATCTCAGATGGAGCTAGACAATGGAAAAAGAATAAATTAGCGGAGTTACGAAAATCACGCGCTACCGTTGAAGGAGGCGTCACAAGACCCGCTTTATTCGATGACTGGGAAGCATTCAAACTATCATTCTTGACAGATTGGGGAGAAGTTGATCCAAGCGGAAATGCATATACGAAAATTCTCAATCTACAGAACAGATCGTCCATGAAAGGAAAGAAACAGATGACCTTACCTAATTATGTCAATCAGTTCAAGGAACAAATCACGAAAGCAGGAATCGAAGGAGAAGCAGCATTCCATATGTTCGGAAAAGGACTTACAGCACCCGAGTTCGAAAAAGCAATGCTCATGAACCCAAAAACACTACAAGATTGGTACGACATTGCTATCAAACTCGACAACATCCGAACCCGTTCATATGCTTATTCCCCTCGATCTGGAAATGGTCATTCATCATCCTCTCATAACGACGAATCATGGGCTATGCAGATTGATCATAAATTTCTGGAATACGAAGAAGATCCAGAATTAGAACTTACGATCAGATCTATGTCCAAAGAAGAAAGAGAACGCTACATCAAAGACGGTTTATGCTTTATCTGCGGAATCAAAGGACACATGTCAGGGCAATGCCCAAAGAAGAAAAGAAACAAAGGGAAAGGCCGATTTAAAGGAGGAAAGAAAAGAGGATTCACGCCCAAACGTCACATTCGAGCCACATCAAATGATGGTGACGGAAATTGGGAAGAAGAAGAAGTCCGAGAGTCTAAACCAAATTACACCAAGAACATCCGAGCGCTGATGAAAGGGATGTCAACCGACGAAAAGAATGATCTATTACTATCTCTTGCCGATGATAACGAGGATTTTTGACAGTGGGACTCATGACAGTGGATGAAGTCTCAGAAACACCAGATTCAACTCTCGATATATCTCATGTAACAGTACAATCTATTTCGAAACAAAGATTATCTGTCCCTATCAAAGTTGAAACTGAAAACAACACTGAAAACCTCGTTGCCCTTATCGACTGCGGAGCCGAAGGGATATTTATCGACAAAAGGATAGCACACAAATGGAGAAAACGAAAAACTCCACGACCAATTAGAGTTTATAACGTCGATGGCACCATAAACAAAGAAGGAGAAATCGATGAACAATGTCTAATCACCTTCGAAATGAACGGAAAACGCATGACCGAATGGTTTCACGTATCAGCAATAGGAAAACAAACGATTATACTGGGGCTTCCTTGGCTAGAGAAGCATAACCCTGACGTAAATTGGAGAGAAAAGACTCTAGAGTTCCGAGACTCTGAACAGGACAAGATCAAGGCATCACTTCGGAGCATCTGTCAACAGATTGACAGAATAGCTATGCCTGAACAGGAAGAAGATCTCGTTATCGGATATTTGATGTCACACAAAGGATCACAGACGACAGATCACGGATGGAACAAGCATACATTTGAGGATATAGGAAGCTGGTCAGAAGACGAATACGACCAAGTAACTATCGCACGATATACACCAGCTCAACAAATGGAACACAAATACCATCAAACAGAGGAGGTTTACACGCTCCCTCCTGAATACTCGGCATGGAAAGACGTATTCGAGAAAAAAGCAAGTGAACGATTCCCAGAAAGCCGATCTTGGGATCACCAGATAGAACTTCGCGATGATTTCATACCAAAAAGAGGAAAAATCTATCCCTTATCTCCGAAACAGCAGAATACACTGGATGAATGGATTAAAGAACACGTCGAAAAAGGCTACATCAGACCGTCGAAATCGCCGCAGGCATCACCTTTCTTCTTTGTAGAGAAGAAAGAAGCACAAAAACTACGACCCTGCCAAGACTATCGATATTTGAACGAATACACTAAACCAAACGCATATCCATTACCCCTTATCTCCGATCTTATGATTAAACTCAAAGATTCGGAATACTTTACGAAATTGGATATCCGTTGGGGATATAATAACGTTCAAATCAAAGAATCTGACAGATGGAAAGCCGCCTTTATCACCAATCGAGGTTTATTTGAACCTAACGTCATGTTCTTTGGATTACGAAATTCACCAGCAACGTTCCAAGCTATGATGGACGATTATTTCAGGGATTTTACAGAAAAAGGATGGCTCGTCATCTATATGGATGATATGCTAATACACGCGCGCACTAAAGAAGAACTCGAGATTCGAACAAAACAAGTACTTGAACGATTACAGAAACACGATCTTTACCTCAAGCTTGAAAAGTGTAAATTCGCTGCCCAAGAAGTTGATTTTCTAGGCACCGTCATATCCAAAAATACAATAAAAATGGACCCGATCAAACTTGCCGGAATCAGGGACTGGCCAACCCCTACTACCGTTAAACAAGTTAGATCCTTTTTAGGATTCGGAAATTACTATCGAAGGTTTATTTTCGGATTCGCCCACCTTGCACGACCCCTGCACGACCTAACAAAGAAAAACAAATTATGGACATGGACCGCAGAATGCCAAGTCGCATTTGATCTATTAAAAGAACGCTTCACATCCGCACCTGTCTTAATGATGCCCGATGTTAACAAACCCTTTATTCTACAAACGGACGCATCAGACCGCGCAATCGGAGCAGTTCTTATGCAAAAAGATGATAATGGCGACTTACACCCATGCGGATACCTATCCCACGCTTTAACGCCAACTGAAACACGATGGCAAATCTACGACCGAGAGTTATTCGCCATTTACTACGCCCTTTATAACGAATGGAGATACCTGCTTGAAGGAGCAGAACACCCTGTCATTATTCATTGCGACCACAAGAATTTACTCTATTATCGAGAACCACAACGTCTCACGAACCGCCAAGCACGATGGTGGAACGACTTGTCTCGATTTAATATTAAATTAACCCACGTTCCCGGAGCAAAACTAATAATAGCGGATGCACTATCCCGCCGACCCGATCATATGACAAAAGACGAACCAGAAGAGTTAATAACTATGCTCCCAAAAGAACTCTTTGTTCGCACAATCACCGAAGATCTCCGTAACAGAGCAATAGAAATAACTGTCAAAGACGAATTTGCTCAATCAATCAAGAAATGTCTAAAAGAAAAAGGAACACCACCTTTACGCACTGCCCTTTCCGATTGGACCCTTGACGATGAATTAATCCTGTACAAAGGGAAATCTTTTATTCCCCCTGACACCGATCTTCGCCGAGATATTATTAAAGATTTTCATGAATCACCAACAAGTGGACACCCCGGTTTCTTCAAAACACTCGCCTTATTAAAGGAATATTACTGGTGGCCATTAATGTCTAAAATGGTTAAACAGTTCATTGACGGATGCACGGCATGTCAACAAATGAAATCGAATACACACCCTACTGCCGCACCTCTGATGCCAATCAAGTCTCACGCACACCGACCCTTTCAACAAATAACTATGGATTTCATAACCGATTTACCTACAAGTAACGGTTTCGATTCTATCTTTATCGTGGTCGATCAAGGACTTACAAAGGGAGTAATTCTCATGCCTTGTAACAAAACTATCACCGCCGACGAAACCGCCGACCTCTACATTCGGAATGTATTCAAAAACTTCGGTTTACCCGACGTCATGATCTCCGATCGAGGACCACAGTTCGCATCACATGTCTTTAACGGCATAATGGACTCATTAAAGATTAAACACAAAATGAGTACCGCCTTCCATCCACAGACTGATGGACAAACGGAGCGATATAACGCCGAATTAGAAGCTTATCTCCGAATATTCTGTGCCTATGAACCAGATACTTGGAACAAGATGATACCAATAGCACAATTCGCGCATAATTCACGCACTCATGAAGCATTGAAACAATCGCCCTTTCAATTGATGTATGGAACATCCCCGGTTGCACTTCCCCTTGTCTCAAACAAGACAAATACACCAACCGCCGATAACCGCATCAACTCCTTGTTCCGCGCACGAGAAGAAGCACTCGCCGCACATGATCTAGCACGAGCTAAGATGATGGAAAGAACAACGAGAAAGACTAAACCGTTCAAAGTCAATGACAAAGTATGGTTAGAGTCTAGGAACCTGAAGATTCCTTATCAGAGCAGAAAGCTCGCACCTAAACGAGAAGGTCCCTTTTCCATCAAAGAAGTCTTAGGACCAGTGACATATCGTCTCACACTACCAAGACAATGGAAAATTCATAACGTATTCCACGCCGCCTTACTAACGCCGTTCAAAGAAACTTCCTTTCACGGAATAACAGAAACAAGGCCCCCTCCCGATCTAATCGAAGGAGAAAAAGAATACGAAGTAGAAGCACTGCTTGCACATCGCAAGTTTAGAGGAAAATTACAATTCCTAGTAAAGTGGAAAGGCTATGACACCAGCGAAAACACATGGGAACCAGAAAATAACTTGACGCATATGGAAGACCTCCTTCTAGAATATAAAAGACGAAGGAAACTCTGAAATGTCATTCATACCAAGTTATTATGCAAGATGGAAACAACACCACCGACGCCGTTCAGCATTTCCCCTGGTCTGAATTCTACGCTGGAGAGAACACCGACACCCGACTCACCACTGAACCCCACCGACCTCGACTCGTTCTTCATACCACCGACACCGACGAAGAAGACATTGACCCGAACGACTTCGTTGATGTTCCCTACAGATCTCCCGATCAGACCTCGTCTCAAACGATCCCGGTCACTCCCACCGAAACCCAGGAAACCCACCACGGAACATCAGAAACTCTGGCTGTACCTGGACGAATTACGGAAAATCGCAATAGCCGACCGATCCCACCTAGAAACGCTGAAGACATTAGCGTTACCCTACATAGAGAGACGGTACTTGCCGGTCACGCTTCGACTCAACCTCATAACGAATCTATTCGAGGCAACGACCAGAGTCACGGTACAGATGGGACTAACCGCGATATGGCTGGCTCCATCATACGAACCACCCCCGATCTCTATCTCAGTTATCACGGAATTACTACTTACACCAAGGTTAGAGACCGCGTCACTCTGATCTGTAATACCGCTAGACTACAAGTCGACGTCTTTGACCAAGAAAGGATAGCTCGAGTCTGGCGACTTCTCATGGACTTCCGAACCGCCACTACCCTTGCCGGTCAAGCCCGAGATCAGTACAACTATCATTGTGCCGATTTAATCGAAACGTTTGTAAACGTTACGTCACTATACTGGGAAGACGTTCATCCGAAAGGAGGAAACCTAGATCAATTGGCGATAGATCTATTACGACGACTTCTCACAGCTGACATCGAACGTTACATCATCCTTGCTATAGAAAGCATTGACGATCAAAGGTTTGGACTAAAAATACAGCCTCACGATCAGAATAACCGCATCGCTGTCAACCATTGGTTTCGCGCTACCGAAGCTACACCCGACCGACACCGAGCAACTAGATGCATTATGGAGACAGATCGTAAATCGAGAGAAATCTGGTGCCTCACCGGAAAGATCCGAGACCTCCTGTCCAGTATCCAAGGAGACACAGAATGGACTACAGCCGAATTCGCAGATGGAGTTCCCTTGCATCAACTCACTAGCGACCACATTGCGCAGATCAATAATGCGATCAGCGATCTCGATCTTCATCGCCGAATCCGTACAACAGGCGATCTCATTGAGGAAGAACCGAAACGAGATAAGAAGGCTCCTCCTCCTCCTCGATCCGCATCACCCCCAACCACCACCGTTATTCGCCACGGAGTCTGGAATATTCCTGTCCCCACTACTCGACGACACGACACTCCGCCTGCTCGACGACCTACGACCCGCAGTATGACCAATGCCGCCAGCCAACGCCCTCACCGTTACAACCGCTGCATCCACTGCCGAGGTAAACATGCCTCTGAGGATCATCATCTTGCTACTGCAATTCCTCCTGTGTCTACTCTACCTCCACGCGCTCCCACGCGCCGACGCGATCCGACGCCCGGTCCTTCCACTAAGAAGAAAGGACGTTCTCGAACTACCACAGATGCCGCCAATACCCCCGCTTCCACTAGCCGCCGCCCTCATCAGCCGAAGAAGAAGGGAAAAAAGAAGGCACACCACGCGTCACAGTGTCAGGCATGCGTCAACGGACGACATTGCGACGGAGCCGACGACGACGCCTGCGATCTTTACGGCGACTACGGCTATCAGCACGACGACGACGCCATGCACAACATGAACACCTGAACGTTTTGTTGTTGCGGTCAACAACGTAGGGGAGAGCTAGTGTTACAACACGGTACGGACTCCCGCATTATGCTTACATGATACGTCGGACATGTTTATTTTCTTTATGCATACCTTACTCGTCACTCCCCTTATGCTCGATTCATACGGACTAACTCGTTCCCTTACTTATACCAATCCTTGTTCCACATATGACGCCGTCCTTATACTTACTTTCGTACTTACTATTATTCACTAATTAGTACGTCTCCTTGTACTTGCTAGTATAAGTACCGCTTGTATTCTAGAGTCGAACCCTAAGTTCGACTTAGCTGTTTATTGTCGTCTGGCAATATAACCGTACTCTTAACTCATCTACCACAATCGTCCTCAGATCCTAAGTCAACGCCTTGACTTAGTATTGAACTTATAATCTTAACGTTTGACTTAAGACTTGTAATCGTGACTAGAGTTGCCGCTGCAACTTAAGTTGAGATTAACGAGTTCGTAACAATGGCATGTCTTCGGGGTAAGCTGGAGAGGCGTGGTACAGCGGGAATTGAAGGAGTGGGGGAAGCCGGGCCGTTAGTGCACAGAATACGGGTGTGGGGCGGGTATCTTACCATGTACTTGTCTCAGAGGCGTGTGGCACGTTCGAGGGATGCAGTGGAAGGGTGTAGCGTGTTCTCGGGGCACGGTGGAGTGATATGGCACAGAGCGCAGGGTATAGGGTTGTGAGTACGGGAAAATACGGGTGGTGGATCGACTTACTATTGTAGCCGTCTCCTTGGGCGCAGTTGGGCTCTTGCAAGTTCGGGAGGAGTAGCGGGCGTGTTTGAGGCACGGTGGGGTCGTCGAGGGTGGTAGAGAAGGTGTGAAACCGTCAGTATAAAAAAACGAGAGACTGGGGGGCTTACCAGTCACCAACTCCGAATTGGGCACATAGAAGGGGTTTGAAGGTACGTATATGGTACGTTAGAGTGACTACGCGCTGTGGAATGCGTGGGATGGTGGCCAATGGGAGAAGCAAGGTGCCGGGGTAAGGGCTGGCCAAGCACGCGGATTGAAGGTGCGTGTGGGTGTTTGAGGTGGATTGAGGGTAGTGCTGGGGTCTTGGGGCGTGGATTGAGGTTGATTGGCGTGTTTGTGAGGATGAGGCGGTGGAGAGCGAGCAGGACGATGGCGGCGTGCTTTTCACGATGTGGGAAAACCTGGGCAATGCCCAGCTCCCAGCTGAGGCGTGAGAAGTCGCGGCTCGGACATTGCCGTGCGGAATATTCCGCGCTCGCATTCCGCGCTCATTCCGCGTTCCGCGCGGAATGTGTATAGGGCGGACTAGCCAAAGCTCACTGAAAATATATGAGCACGGAATCCGCACGGATTCCGCGCGGAATTGGGGGGGGATCGCGAAGTGCTCCACTCCAACTGCTAGTCATAGATGGCAAAATGTCATATAACAATAGTCTGTGGCTTTTGTATGGTTAGCTGATACTGATCCAAGGACTATCTTGGTATTTGGACTCTATGCATGTCCTAAGATAATAAATTTTATATAGGTTTGATCTTATGAATTTTCGAGCACTTTACACTCGCCCCCCCATTCCACATGGAATCCGCACGAATTCCGCGGAATTTGTGTGGAATCCACACATATTCCACACCTTCTTAATGTATTCTTTGTAGTCTTTTTTGTAGTCATTCCGCACTCATTCCACACTCATTCCACACTCATTCCGCGCAGAATGCGGAATGAGTGTGGAGCCGCCATGCGGAATATTCCACACATATTCCGCGGAATGAGTGTGGAATCCGCGGAATCCACACCATTCCACACTCATTCCACACATTTTACACAGATTCTATGTAATAAAATCTCAAGAAATCCTTGAAATAAGCAATCTTAGTATGTTTCTTGTTAGTCTTGTTCATCAATAGTGCTGGTATGTAAGTATGTAGTGCACTTGCCATGAACATGATGAATTTCAGGCTACTTTGGCATGCATAATTACTTAATCTGACTTGATTTTGCACCTTCTGCAATAGATGTCTATTCCAACATATTCTATCACAATGATGAAACTCAGTCCTATATGTGCTAATGACCAAAACCCTGCAATAGCAATCAAGCCATGCTGTGAAGTGAAGGAAATATGATATGTTGTGACCCTACTACAGTCCTGGTCACTGGGACTTATGACATCTTATGGACTTATAAACTTATAGACTTGGCATCTTATGAACTTATGAACTTATTGACAAACCTACAAAAGAACTGATAGAGACTTATGATCCCATTGACCAACCTACAAAGGAACTGATGCAGACCTATGATCCCATTGACCAACCTACTAAGGAACTGATGTAGACTAATAGAGACTTATGATCCCATTGACAGGCCTACAAACAAACTGATGGAGACTGATGGAGACTTCGGATGATCTTACTGACAGGGCAAAAACCTGGAAGAGTATCTTATGAACTCATGGACAAACTTTCCAAAGAGACTTTGGGTAACTGACAGTTACTGACCCCAACTTGTTGACTATTAACTGGGGTGTCAGATAACTAGGGGTAGCTATGATCTTAATGCAATAAGTTTGTAAGTGTTTTTGCAGGGTTGCTGATGTGACCATCTGGCAGGCTGTCACACTAATTGTCTGACTGTCTGACTGTCTGACTGTCTGATAGGCACTGCTACAAAAATTGGCTGATGGTCTGACCATCAGATGAAATTAGATGTGATCAGACTTTTGCTCTTGAATTCTACATCATTATGCATACCTATTGGTTGGACAAGTCTGTTTACTCCTCTTATATTGATTGACTCATACCTAAGATTCAACTTACACATACCTAATTAGTGGGACTTGAAGTTTGCTCTCAACTTATATTGGCAGTTGACTCATCCAGAAATTTCCCACTCCTTTCCATGATTAACCAACATTGCTCAGACTCTGCTCAACAACTCAATAGCTGTCTCAAACCTAAGATTCTATCCCATTGTATTAGTGCTAATTTACTACATCATACATATTGTATATCATTGTTCTCTTGTTTGATAAGTTAGGATCACTGAGTTAAGTTTATAAAGTTTAATAGGCAATGCCAACCAAGGCTCAAGTCAGGCCCTGTCACCAATATCCTCTAACAACTACTACTACTCACCATCTGAACCAAGAACAAGTCTGAGTCATTTCTGCTTCCCATCCTCCCCTTGACATTGATATATACATACATAATCACAATCCCCTTACTACTACAACTTCCAACCCTCTTACATTTATAAGTTGTTACAGCTGATCATTATCAAACCTTGCACTGCAACTGCCAACAGCCCACTGTGTGGCCCCTACATCCACCACTGACCCCAGCAACTACTCACTGTTGCACAAATTACTGCTGACTTTTGTTACTGATTGTAATCAGCAGCAGCTCCAACATCCTAAAACAAACCATTGAACTACACTGACCATCACCAGATATGGGACATAGGCCCTTAGTCAATGAGACCAAAGACATGGCACCTTTTGGCAATTAACTTCAGTTTGGCTTAGTTTGGCATCATAATTCTTACATGTCCTTAATCACAAGATTTTTCTGCATTTTTCAAGATTTTTTATAAACTTTTCAATTTTTGTCAAACTCATGTTTCGAAAGTATTTTGCAAATATCTCAAGTTTGGCATTGTTTGGCTTTACAATTCCTATATGGCACACCTGTTAAGCCGGCTAAATTTGCCTAATTAGCAGTGGACACCAATTGAGTGTCCAGAGCTAATTAGCGAGGTTTAAGGGCCTACGGCACACTTTCAATAACTCTGATAAATATATAGAGAGATTTTGGTTAAGTCTTTTTTCCCACAACTAAATTACCATTTCTGGAAGGTGGGGGATATGTTTGTACATGTTATGAGATGGGAATGTGATCACAACTCGGAAACAAGGGATAATTAAGGTAAGCAAGTCAGGATACCATTTTTGGAAGGATGTGAGGGTGTTTGTACATGTTATGGCACAATTTCCTTTTTTGGAAAAGTGTCAAACTTCCAAATAAGGCACAAAATGGGTCATTCAGGGTCGAATTTCCTAAAAAGGAAATGATTACGTAATCTCAGGGTCAATCAATTGTGTAGCCTTGGTCAGTGGCTTTCTAAATGTGGTTGTATGACAATGTTTGGTGCTGATTTCATTGAGATATTCACTGATTGATTTTCAGGGTCAAATTTCTAAAAAAGGAAATTGATAATGTAATGTGTGCTTTAGCATCCAGTGGCGGGTTTCCAAAAATGGAAATAGCGCACTTCGGACTTGCCATTTTGGGAAATATCTGCTCACTGTTGCTGGTGATGAGCAGAAAGAAATTGCAATATCTCCCTTAATACTGAATGTTTTTGTGGCGCGTTTTTTGGAACATCTTCCTTATATGTATATGCACCTATCCACTATGTTAGAATGTAAAAAATGCAAGTGGTTTCTGTCAGAATGCAACATGTCTTGCTCACTGTTGACAACAGTGAGGAGCAACAAATGACAATATCTCCATCAATACTGGTTATTTCTGTGGCGCTTTTTTTGGTATGTCCCCATTAGGGATATAGGAAGGTGTTTGGCATGTCAGAATATAAATAGTACATACCAATCATGCCACAAATGAAATTGGTGTGCTCACTGTCTGCCATGATGAGCAGCCATATCTCCACCAAAACAAGATCTTCCTGTGGCGCTTTTTTGGATTCTGATTCCTTATCATAACAGAGTGTCATTCAGGGTATCTGAAAGCAGATTACCCTGCTGATTAATGTGTAGTTTTCAGTTTCATGATAAAAGACTGAACATGATACAGTGTTAGGAGGTGATCCCGACACAATCACTAGGACACTCGAGACTAAGAACGCAGATGGGAAATGAGAATGAGATTGCGTCTATGGACGACAGAAACAATCATAAGACTAAGGGATATGTAAACAGCATTCAGGTATATATACTCGGACTCGTTATTCCCATGCCGTCGTTCCGCGGAATTCTTAGGTAAGCATGGGAACTTCTTGTAACTAAAAGAAAAGAAAATGAAATAAAATGAAAATGAAAATGAAATCTCGACCGTTACATCACCCCCTCTTCAAGATTCTCGTCCCGAGAATCATCATCCTCGTCCGCCATCTTCCGCATATGTTTCCACTCAGCCCACTTCTTATTCATATTCTTCAGATACCCTTTGTCGAACTTTCCGTCTTCCCATCCAAATAGTTGTCGAGGGACCGGCGGATCAGTATAGTTATGATACCTCTGGAAAAACTTGGCGGGCATCGCTAGTGGTCTTGGCGCGCTCGGTTTCTTCTTATGAAATGCTTGGACCTTGCGATGAGCGTTTTCGAGGTTATCCGCTGGTTCCCATGTCGCCTCCTCATTTGGGTATCCTTTCCACTTCACTAAATACTCCAATCTCCCCGTCCGACTTCCTCTCTGCATCCTCTGTCTACTATCGATCACTTCTTCCACTTCAAACTCTTCGTCTCTCTTCGTATAATCCTCTTCTTTCTTCTTATCCCATTCTTTTTCTTGTGCTTTCTGTTTCGGGAATTTGGCCGGGGTATGGGGTTTCAGGACATCAGGAAAACGGTGGGGGCTTGGTATATATAGATAGTTCTGATCAACCATTCCCACACTGCAATTAGTATATAAGACATTATCAGGGCTTATCTGCTGTTCAAAGAGTTGTAACAAAGGATCAGGCAATGATACACTACCAGTCATTATTGTAGGATGTGATAAATGAATTCCAGTCTATAATTACTGTATAAGACATTGCCAGGGCTTACAGCTGATATATCTGAATTGCATTGAGGGATTTCCACTGATAAATTGCACAACATTCTTGTAAAATGTGATCAAGAATTCTCATTCTGCTGCTGTTGCATATGATATGATCAGGTCTTAAAGTCTTTTTATCTGAATGTTATTGAATGGTACATTCCTTGACATTCTTGTGAGATGTGATCAATGAATTCCACTCTGCAGCTTCTATGTTAAGACATTATCAGGTCATAAAATATGTATATACTAAACCCGGGTGGGTCACATACCCACACCCGTAGAGGGTACGGGTGGGGGTCTACACTTTGTAGACCCTTGCTCAAACCCGTACCCTTGTCTCTGGTTCGGGTAAAGCAGGAAAACCAGTACGTACCTAACCCGCATCCATGCTAGGATAGGGAGGGGTGCAGGCAGTCTACCATACTATTCCAAGTCATTGTACACTATGTTTTCGAATGTGAATCCGACCCTTTGTGCATTCTACTGCTCCCTTGTTGTCACAGTTGCCATCTCCTTCGGAACGGGGGGTGCCGCCCATCTGCAATCAACCAACATCAGTCCTAAACTTAAGTATGCCTTGAATCCGAGTGTGTACAAACCACGTGCAATTCGTGCTGCCTTGTTTGTATTCTTACAAACCGAACATCATCCTAATAGCGAACACATCAGCCAAGTGCCAGCTTATATTAGGTAGACCCAAAGCAAGCTTACCCCATCTGTCTCCCCCTGCGTGTATCTCATCCAACCCGCATTGTTCCCTAGGCTGGCCTGCTGCGATCGACTGGTGCGCTGACTACCGTCAAGACCGATCAGTGAAACAGCGAGGAGAGAGAGAAACGAGGGACGTATCTTCGACTGAGCTGTGCTCGCATGGCTGGTGAGTCTCTCTCACTGCCACCAGTCTCCCCCAAGACAACATCAAACGCGCTTACTGCCGCCTCGCCATCATTCAAACACCACACCCAGATAAGAACCTACATGACCCCACCACCGCTGAACGATCACCATCGCTTACTAAACTTTGTCAGATCCTGAGCAGAGGAGGCGTTATAACGAGTTGGGCACTAAAGCTGGGATGCCGGAGGGAGGGTATGTTGATCCAGAACAGGTGTTTAGCATGTTGTTTGGTGGGGAGAAGTTTGTGCTGATCATTGGGAGTATTAGTTTAGCGAAGGAGATGAAGGCAGCAATGCAAGAGGCTGGGGGAGACCGTTGTAGTGATGACAAAAGTTAAGGCTGGCTCCGGCTAGCTGAGTCGCCGGAGCCTATTTTTAGGCTCCAGCTACGGAGCCAGAGCTATTTTGGTCGGCTCGTGAGCAGCTCTGGGCGAGCTCAGAGCCGCTTTGTTACTCCTTGCTCTGCCACCCCATTTGCGTCAGTCTTCATCCTTTGAGATCCTGTGTGGCAGTGTGCCCCACGCTCACCCTTGTTCTGCCCTGCGAGGGATTTAGGCAGAGTGATCGAGGCATTCCCAGACGTGGCAAGGGTCCGGAGCCCAAAAGGGGAAAGTCGGTACATGCCCCTTCCTCATTTAGTTTAGACTGTTCCTGGGCCAAAGAGAGCATCAAGAGACCATAAAGAGAGGGACAAATAAAGATCACCCCTCGAGGCTCGCTCGGGACGAAATTGCTCGCGTTCTACTCGATACATTATCCAGTTACTATTACTAATATATTATTATATATGACAAATGTGTGACCTATTGCCATCAATGTAAAGTCGATAGTAGTACTGGTGAAACACGACGTGGAGATCACGGCGATGTGAGCACAACAGGGATGAGGTGCACGCGTGGGGTGGATGTGAGCATAAGAGCGGGAGGGTCGCAGGTGGGTGTAGAGGATCCCGCGTGGACCGTGGTTGTCAGGGGTGCCGATTGGCGGGATTAGGGTGGTGGCGGGCATTGAGGGTAGCTGGGTAGCACAAATAGATGGTCAGCACCGTCAAATGGGAGCGAGGGAGCACATACCTGGTGTAGAGGGATTGTCGGTACTGGTGGTACTCGCACTGGACACAGCAGCAGCCATTTCCGGGGCAGATGTGGCACGGTGAGCAGTTTGGGTTTGAATATCGGATTCCACATTCGATCCACTCGCAGGAGCAACTTTAGACTCGGTGTCAAACGCAGCGCGGGACGTAGAGGCAGCAGCAGCAGTGGCGGACATGGCAGAAGACGATCCCTCGCCCGCGGAAGCCCGACAAGCACGAACAGTCTGCAAACCACCCGCAGACATCAGCACCATATTGGGCAAATCCGCCACACCAGCTCTCGGCGTCGAATTCGAGTCCAACAACCCACCGAGAGGTCCATATCATGGCTGACGATTGGCATTACGCATCCCCGCGGGCGCAGTACGTTCCGGAGACGGAGATGCGGATGCTGACGCGGGTGTAGATCCCGAGCTCAACACGTGGCTATGAGGGTATACGGGCAAATCCAGCTGAGGTCTCTGGCTAGCGTTCAGGGCAGCGTTGATATGCAGGTGTCGATCGCCGCGGCGGGGGTGGCAGTACTGGTGCTACGATTTGCAAGGCGTGATCGGGAGATGCGGTTCGTGTTGATGTCGCCATCTGCGTCGTGTTCGGGCTCATCCTCAATTTCCGTCTCAGCATGGGAAGTGTTGGTGGAAGCGGAAGGGGAGGGGGTGTCGCGTCTGTATTCTGGCGCGGGGGGAGCCCGCTGAGGTCAGGTCTCATTGGGGAGACCGTAAAGGTGACGGTGGGCAAGATTGGGCGTGAAGGGGTGTGGAGGGGTCAGGTGAGGTGTAGATGGGTTACGGGTGGGCATAGAGAAATTCTGTGGGCGGGATTGGGCACGGTGGGATGTGGAGGGGTTGCAGATGGATGTAGAGGGGTTCCACGTCATTGTAAGCGATGACGGTGGGCGCGATTGGGCGTGGAGGGGTGTAGAGGGGTCGGGTGGGGCATAGATGGGTTACAGGTGGGCATAGAGGAATTCCATGGGCGGGATTGGGCACGGTGGGGTATGGAGGTTGCAGATGGATGTAGAGGGGTTCCGCATCGTTGTGAGCGACGCTGGTGGGCGGGATTGGGCGTGGAAGGGTGTAGAGGGGTCATGGTGGGCATAGGTAGCCATTGAGGGATTCCGCGTGGTTGCAAGAGTTACCGGTGGGCGCATAGATGGATTCTGCGTGGTTGTAAGAGTCGTCGGTGGACACGGTAGGGTATAGATTGGTCGTGGGTGGGCATACAGGTGTTCTGCGTGATTGTGAGAGACACCGGCGGGCGGGATTGGGCACGATGGGGTGTAGGTGGGTCATGGGTGGGGCCGGTGGGCGTACAGAGGTTCCATGTCGCTGTAAGGGGTGCCGGTGGGTACAATCGAGGCAGGAAGGTGGCGGCCGGATGGTAGTTGGGTAGCATGGTCAGCACAATCGAACAGGAGCAAGCGAGCACATACCTGGCACTGTAGAGGGGTCACGGATGCTGGGAATGCGAGAGCAATAGAATAACTAAGGCCGGCAGCAAGATATTAGTTGGCCGGGACTGTGGGCGAAACTTGAAAGTGCGGCTGGGTGCTGGGAATGTGTGTGCAAGAGCTTAGAGAACGGACTGGCACTATCCTGCCACATCCACAGCCAGCGGATCACTCTGGGATCCGCCTGGCATCGTTGGCCAAGGCGAAGAAGAAGTCCGGGAAAGGCGAGGAAGAAGGGGCTTAAGGCCGCTCAGAGCCGCACCTGAGCGGCCGCCGAAAGGAGCTAAACCAATGAGAGCCGGCTCCAAATTTAGGCTCCGGCTGAGCTCCAAATAGGCTTGGCTCCGGCTCACAGCCGGCTGTGGCGAAGCCGATGTCAACACTACGGGGGAGAGGATGATGATAATGAAGAGGATGTCAGTGCTGCTGCTGCTGTTGCTGCGGGTGGAGGTGCGAAGTTGGATGTTAGCAAACAGGCGGGGGGGAGGAATTCGAAACGCGATTCAAAGGTGTTGTCTCCAGAGGAAAGAGCGGCGCGGGATGAAAAGGCGAGAAAGAAGTCGGCGGATCCTTCTCCTCGGATCGTCGTCGTGGGAGTGGGTAGCCATTACTGTCATGGAGAGCTCTCGCTGGTGAGGGCTCTTATTGCTGTTATAACTGGGTGTGCAGCTGGCTGAACTCGGCGAAATTGCTGAGTGGCTGTGTCAGCTCCGAAGACAGCGGCGGATGGGTGCAACCCGTGCGGGTATGGGTACGGGTACGGGTTAGCCTGTCTTGTACCCACTTCTAAACCCGTACCCGGGCTGAGGGCATAGACGTGAGCCTGCCCCAGTCCGAATATGGCTATTGGTGATGAAGAACGTTCTGAGGCTCCCCGTGTTACTCATCGTGGTTTTCCTCCTTGGAACAGTATCTGCGGGACTTCGTTCGATGCCTATCATCAAGGAAGGTGAAGAGGAACATACCTGTATCATCTTCAACATCCAAGTATCCCTTGGTTGGCCTGATTTTGTCGTTGCGCTGCTTTACGGCTTTATCGTGGATCCCGATCCTTATCCGTTTGAAAACGGACGCTTTGGATCATTCGAAACGTTCGCATTCACTGTAAAGAAGACTTACCTTGAAGCCTTTGACGTGGAGCGACGTGCCTCGCGTAGTACACGTTTTGGTGGTCGTGGAGTTAGAGCGGTCAACGTGGGAGAAGAACGGTTTATCTTGATACCGTTGGAGATTCGGCCTGTCGCTCTGATGAGTTATCGAGCTTATGGTGAATGATGAATCGAGGACTTACCTGCAAGAGACGAGCGATTTGGATCGCTCCGTGCCGATGAAGAATTTTTGAAGCGTGTCGCGCGGGAACTTTTGCTTCCCAGCTTTGTTTTGATGATGAAGACGCTTGACCGCATTCTTGAAGTTATTCTGGGCACTCTCGTGATTAAGGGGGAGTGTTATAATATGGATTTTTCACGTTTCGTTGTTACAGATAGGGCAGATGGCATCACTGCTGTCTCGTGGCACGTCGAGGGGGCGCCATTCAAGTTCGTCGTTGTCGTAGAGGGAGGAAATGAGGGGGCAATCATGATGCAAATCGAGTCACTGTCATCGGATAATGATAGTGATCAAGACAGCATTCAAGTTGATCACAAACCAGCTCATGAGTCATTCGAAATTTCTGCCACAAACAGCACCAAAGAGAGCAAAGGGCCGCCAAAGAGACCGCCAAAGAGAGCGAGCACTGGGCTTGGCCCGGGGCTCCGAGTCCACCGCGCTTGCGGACAAGGGTCCACTAAGCTCATCACGCCGGGGCCCGTCGCGATCTGGATCAAGACTCTACTACAAAGTAAGGCTAACCTCCCGTGATTTGGAAGAGGATGAGTGACGAGTCCTGATATCATTGCGTCAAGTTTGAGATGCGCCATGACTTCGACGGCATATGGGTACGCTTTGGCAACAGCTGCCAGGTTGAGGGTGGGCTGATGCTATCAAAGTCATCAGTCCTGTCCGTGATCGCCGTTGCGGGAGACGATGCACGTACAGAGTTTAAACATGCGAGGGCGTTTGTGTGTGGGCTGGAACACTCCAGAATAGTAACAACCTCGAGTCCTGTCCGTGAGGGAGGAAGCAGCTGAGCAGTGAGCAGACATACATACTACATGATATGTGGCTCGACACTTCCCGCATGTAGCGTACTCCGTAACTCCCCGTTTCCACATGCGCGCAAACGAAAGACTGAGACTGGAGGAAACACGCACTAAGAGATATTCCGTACCAATGAGACAAACGCGAGAGATGAAGCACGTACCGGGCCCAAATAATAACCAATGAAGAACCATCCTACATTGTCACCGAGCCATAGAACCTCCAACTCCAGGCAACTCATCTCCTGCAATCCTGTCTTAATGCGTCTTGAGTCGTTGACAAATGCTTTGTTATTACTCGAAACGCCGACGATGTTGAGGTCGAATTTGGATGTGCTATGTCGGCGAGCGCATCAATTCCCGTGCCCCTGTGCTTCGCGAACCGTGTCTTCGTTCTTTGCAAACCCAACTCGCCCTTACTCCCGCTCGACCGTTATTCATCCTCTCAGGCGTCAACCGGTCACAATGTCCAACCATCACATCTACGCGTTCAATAACTTGAACCCCCAATGGGACTTATCAACTTCGGAAGAGAGGGAAGCGGTGGAGAGGACTATACAGGCGCTGAGGGAAAATGCGAGCGCGATTGGAGAGGAGTTTCGAAAGGATCTGGACGTGTACTGGGTTATCATGTGAGTTAAGAGTCTCGTTCCCCTCGGCTGATGGATACGACGACGAGTAGGGGAGGAGCGTACGCGCACGACCAGGAGGGTGCGAGGCACTGGTCCGTCCGCGGGGTCCAGGACGACTATTCGCGTTATACTCTCCATGTTTTCCCTGGTACGAAGCCGGCAGAGCCGTTTGACAATGGAGGCCGTCGATGGGCTTTCACAATTCTCGACCTTAAACAATGCCGGCGGCTGGACATAGCTGACGAAGGCGAAGATTAACCAGCGTCCGAGGGAGATACAGCGGTGCAGAATGTGGAAGGGGGAGAGGAGCCCAACACGACAAGATGGAGGAATAGGACTGCAGAATATGCGACCGAATCTATGAATATCAAATTTTATCATGTACCATATCCAACCATAACATACCATACTATGTTCACCGTTATTTATTAAACTTCATCTTGTTCTTTGAGGACGCGTATCAAGTTGTAATTGAACTATGACATTCGAGACGCCTGTAAAATAACATATACCTCTCTTCACGTGAAATATAATTGGAGAACCTAGTGATTCACGACATAGCAATTTATAACACACGCGCGCAGCATCAGTGAAACCAATATTTAAAGCAAAGGACGCACACAACGTTTCGACGTGGCGGGAGTTTAAAATAGATACCACACCACAGTAGGATCACATCAAGATCGTCGATCACGCATCAATGACGTCGATCACGCGTCAATTCCAAGAGAACTACGACGCCTTCAACTCTGATCTTTTCCGCATTCGCATCTTCCAGCGATGGGTAACCTAAATCATCATTCGAAGGAAACGGAGAATGGCAAGTACATTGCGGAATCTGCTATGGAGAAGGAGGTTGTCTGGCGTGAGTTGTTGACTCAAAAGAGACGTATCTTCGCTGTGATTGGAAGGCAAGTCGCAGCTTTGATGGTCGCCTCGGAAGGAAACAAGCTCGTCATGCATCATCCCGCACCCCTAATTGCCACCCTCTGAACCTTCTCCTCATCCTCTGAGCCTTCTTCACTCAGGCAATCATCCTCTGAGCTTTCTTCAGTCGGGCAATCATCCAAGTCACTGCCACTGTCCGAGGTCTCCACGTCGTCCCAACCATCCGGGTCTCGATCATCCAGGCACAATTCCGAATTATCTGACTCGTACGCGTCGCTGACATTTTCGGAATCTGAAGAGTTGTCCGGCTCAAGATCCGCATATTGATCATTTTCTGTATCACTTGATTCACCAGAGGTACTGGAGCTTTCGAAAGTATTGCGTGCATAACAATGTCCGACACCTAGGCCCCAGTGATAGCGCATCAGCATATCCCGGTCAGAAAAGCTAAGTGTTTAGATGAGTACGTTAAAATCACCACGTCAAGTTTGAACGCACCGGCCAACATAATATAACCGGTAATCTTCACCATCTTTAGCACAAGGTGACACATTGACCCCATCTGCTTGTCGTTTTCCTTGAGCAGAAGCTGGAAGGATATGACATCCCCGCAACACATCTCTCGGATCCACGAAGCCGAAAGAGCTGTTTTGGTGCATGGGAGGAAACTGAACCAAGTCCAATCCGGACTTACTCCACCCAGAAGATGCTGGATCGACAACTTCGAACCAGCGTACCCACAAAAAATGGATGCGGCGTGGTTTCTGGTCCCGTGCCCCAGGCCCTGTATAAATCACATTCGCATGATATGCGCCTAGGACCCGCGCATACAAAAAGTGGTGAGGACTCGAAGACCTCTTGGAGTCGCTTGCAAGGAGCATGACATCGCGACGCGACGTCCTTGCATTAACAATGTCTGTCCCACGTCGCACATCGTAAGTGGTAAAGTGAAATCGAACACGTTTGTGGTGGTATATGGTGTCGTTCTTTAAGAATATAAAATGAGACAAATTTTCATCCAGAGATCTATTTGAGATTTCTGTGGCACGGAGATCCTCGGGATGTGAATCGGTCTCCCGCTGGTGCTGCGCTTGAATAAGAGGAAGAAGATATTGTCTCAACTTAAGGTAAAAGTTCTATGGCAGTTGATATATTAGCAAGGTTCGGTGGAGGGGAACAAATCGTTCACATTGATGGCGAGATCACCCTCATTTCGTTGGAGAAATGTTGGAACGTGCAAAGGGAAATTTTCTGACTCTCCCATCTCGTATTGAATGCCAGGATCATTAGCAATAATGGGCTCTGGTTCTATTTGAGAGTGACGTCCATCAAGATTCTGGCGGATGGTCCTGACACGACGCTGTCTCCGTTCAATTCCAGATAGTTGCTTCGGTATTGACCGGCCGCTAGTCCGAAGGAAGCGTGCTTTTGAAGTTCGATGCTCCCGTTCACTCTGGTGGTCCCCATATGAGTCAAAGAGTCAAATACGCCCAACGCCAAGAAGAACTTACAGGCTGGGTTGAGTATGAGTCCGTCGTACCAAACTGTCGAATAGTCCGGACGTAGTCGCCGAGTGCATGAAACTTGTAAGTTTTCAGATTCAGTTGCTTTGGTTGCCTTGCGCTGCTATTGTGTTTCTGATGCGTTGATGTTTTGGCCGTGCTTTTTTCCTGACGTCGCATTCGGGCGGCACGCTCGCGTTCTAACTCCCGAGTGGTGTACGTCTTACACGTTTTCTCCTTGAATGCCCGAAGACTGTTGCCCAAAGATGTTGTCACCTGGGAAAAAAGAGCAAGAGTTGTGTCCGTGTGCATATGGAGCTTGGCAAGACCATGCCAGTGGGCCATGTCAAAAAGAACTTTGAGAATATAGGTGTTGTGGGGCTCGGGCAAGAGACCATCAAAAACGGGTATAGCACACTAGTTGAGTGCGTCAGATTGAAGCCAGCCAATGAATGATTCTACCTACTTGAAGCATGTCCTCGTAATCACGAGCAGTCATCTTCTTCAGTTCTGACCTGTTCGTTTTCATTTTCCTTATGCCATCAGCCCCAAAGGGCGGAATTTCTCGAAAGCTAATCATCAGTCAGTACCTGGTCGCAGGCTCCAATCGATACTTGCCGTCGGTCCATTTCATGTTTCAAACTTTCATTGTGGCAGTCCAGGAGGCGTAGCAGGTGAATAAACACCGCCTTCCAGACGCCGAGCTCGACCTCATGCATCAAGTCCACAACAAGCATGTCAAACATTTTGAAGCCGAGTGGCGTTAGTTTCTCTGAAAATGCATTCTGATGCAAAAGAATGTCATGATATATCTCATCGCAGAAATGAGCACCCACCGCTGTCGGAACAAGGGAGTCCTTTTGCAGGAGATCCTCTACTGCCTTGGTGTCTGTCTTAAGATTCTTTGCGTAGATGATCTCACGTGCAGCCTTAACACGACCACGCCTATCAAGGCCATCAACACGTGCGAGAGAAATGCGCTGCGCCATGTCCCGTTTCTTTCCCATATTGGGTACACGTTTCAACGGAATGAGACAACGAGGGCAAGGGCAACTGCCAAGGTTTCGTATGCCGGCAATAAGTACTCTATAAGGGTTGTCTGAGTTTTGCGAACGGTGGAGTGCAATAGGTAAAAAATACTTCTCTGGGTAGTCCGCAGAATACGTAAAGATGCGAGGGTAGAAACGATGCCTGATGCCGTCACAGCACTTGATTGCTATGCCGTGCTTATATGCTTTCAGGAAGTCGTCATCGAGAAGGATTGCCCATTGGGCGTGGTACATTTCTCGTTGGCAATGTGCCATGAAGGCAGATTGGATTCCTTTCTGGCCGATGTTTTCTGCCGCGAAAGATTTGAAAGCGTCAGGAAGCTACCATTGAAGGAAATTGAGGGTTTGCATCGCAACTCAGAAAGGAACCTCGCGTACCGTCTCCAAATAAGCGATATGTTCAAATGCCCAACAAGAAGGCTTCGATCTTCGATCTTTTGATTCATTTCCGAACACAAGATAGATAGGCCATAGTTTTGCAGTGCTAAAGGTCGTCAGCAGAGTGCCATCCGAGGAAAACATAAGGCCCAGTACGACCCGCGGAAGGTCGCATCCTGATTCTCCGGGAGAATCCTGGAGCATACGGTGGGCTTCAAAGAATGCTTCTGAGGTATAAAGTTCGCCATAAACTCGGACTGGTTCAGTAGCATCGTTCGGTTTCCAAAAAAATTCGTAAGGTTCAAAATGAAGGTGGGTAGTTCGGGCGACCTTTTCTTTGATTACAGATATCAACTTGCGATGATGAAGAATTCCCGCGTCGAAATCTTTTGGTCCTGGATGCAACATTCGACCATGGAAAGGGACACTGATCTTAACCGGTGTTCTGATCCAGTCTGTGTCATCCTTTTTATTCACCGCTCTGTCCTCCTTTTTATTCGCCGCTCTGTCCTCCATTTTACTCGCCGCTCTGTCCTCCTTTTTACTCGCCGCTCTGACATGCTCTCCGCTCAACTGGGCATCGATAAGCCGCCAGTTCTTTCCAGAAACATCTTCTGGACGAAAGGAAGGGTGTCCGACTATTTGAAGGAGATTCTGAAAGCTGGACTGTGATTTCTTTTCACCACCGTTCCAATACCATTCTCCGAGTAGAAATGAAGATTGGTTCGGGTAAGGATGGTAGATGTTGACTGGAACGGGAGGAGACGTATCGATTGAACTGTTCGAAGATGAATCCTGCGAGGTATCATGTTCAGGTAGGCAAGTAGCATAATATTGCCGGAAAAGCCCGAATCCATCGCATGCGGATTGGAGGACCTGTTTGACCTGACATAAGGGGATAGAGGATTGCTGCTGCGGACACTGAGATGCGTCTGGCTCCGCTTGGATGCATTCAGGTAGGATCTGCGAAGATGTAGAAGGAAGAAGTGTTGGAGGCTCAGGTTCCAGATCTCGATAGCGCTTTGGCAGTCGCCGGTGTTCCCTGCGATTCCTTCGCTGTGCCAATGGTTGATCCAGGTCATCCTCGTCCACAATATCCTCGTCCACAACATCCTCATCCACATTTTCCTCGTCCACAATATTCTCGTCCACAGCATCCTTGTCCACGATTGTAGAGGTCTTAACAGTCTAAGGAACCGTTAATAAGCAATACAGCCAAGTGGGCATGGAATCTAACCTGTCGATGAACCGGTAAAACAAAATCACCGTTCGATTGTAGTTCGGCTGCTTCACTTGAGCTTGAAGTGTATTCCATAGCTTGACACCTGTCAATCCTTTGACGCTTCTTCGCCCGCCAGACTTCATTAGCCTTTGCAAGCGCAGTTGATAGCCGTTTCTTTGTCTTCGGACAACTGCGCCTGTGGTAACTATATGCTTGCGGGAGCGAGAATACTCGTCCACAAACACAAGCTTGAGACCAAGCCGACTCTGGAAAATTCATTGTGTACGGTGTACAGGGCGATTCAGCTATTGAGAAAGGGTACAGCTAGAACCCGCTCCTTCGAATCAGTGACTTCAAGTCTTGGAACTCTCTGTAAATGAAAGTTGCGATGCAAACACGAAATAGTGTGGACTCGTACTCGGAACGTGGCGAGCAAAGCTGTTTTCACGTAAAGGGTCCAAGTCACTAGTATTGAACAAGTGAGTCATTCGCATTGCCGCGGCACGATACGGCATCAACGACCCTGGCGGCTGTCGCTGGTCATCAGTTCACATCTGCCAAGTCGATGGTGGTCGTATTTCAGTAGATGTGGTATTATATGGCGTACTATTTAGCCACATGCCAAGATACCAAGAGGGCAGATAGCGTGCATTCGGCAACTGTCCCTGACTCTTGCTAAAAATCTAATGCAAAACAAAAGACGAGGAAAGTGACTTACCGAGAAAAGTGGCAGCTCATTGGACGACTCGGAAGTGCTGATGAGGCTGAGAGGCCTTCTGAAAGGCCCGGTACCACGCAAGGCCAACCAGGCAACTTGTAGATCCGATCGAAATAGTGTGCGTGCCATTCGATTGAGAAAGGGTGACCCGAGAGTCTAGCCCATGGGAGCGACGTACTAACGTCTAACTCCTGCCATACTTTCCGCGGTGGTCTTGAGGAGGACAAAAGATGGAGGGAGATGACTCCTAGTTGGTACTAAGAGGAAAGAATGCTTCCAGCAACTTGATGTTAAGTTGTTCATCTGGTAGTAGCCGCATCATGGCCCGGCGCGGGCGCGGCGGAGCTCTCTCTTTGGCTCTCTCTTTTTGTCTCTCTCTCTCTCTCTTTGGTGATATTTGGCACTCTCCTCTTTCAGAAGTGATGGTGACTTTTGACTTGGGGATAATATTGAATAAACATAAAGTAAAATAAGCCGCAAATCCGTGACCATATGCAGTATTTGGTGATTAAAGGTAACAAACGATAGGTACTTAGGGAGAAGATGGACTGTGCTGGTGCTGGTGTTGAAACGTTGACAGGTGATGCGGATCCGACGTGTAGCAGACATCATGCATCATGCATTCATGTGCCAGCCAGGTGACGGACCGCATCTTGTCGGTGAACAGGGGATATGCTTGAGCTAGATGCAAAATCAGAATCAATCAATCAAAGAGCGAGAAAGAAGTACTCAGTCAAATCTGCCTGGACGGCGGCGGCGAGTGTGGCATTGCGTCGAGCGGGCATGAAATATAACCGGTGGATGAATCGGTAAAAGAGGTTCATCCCTCGATTCAGTAATTCTTGATGAGAAAAGCACGCAAAACAAAATGACGAGGAAACATGAGTCCGACAGTCCCAGATCATCACAAGTCGGCCCGTGGGACGCCGCGTTCTTCGGCCTTGCAGCTGGCTGGCGTGGTTGGAACTCAGGAGCTCTACGGAACGTACTCGGCGGCCAGATCAAGTAAAACGAAAAGCAAAGCTTACCATTTGCACATTGCCTAGCTACCCCACCTCAACTATCACCCATCCCACATTCGTTGTCGCCAACACAATGCTGAATCTCAGCCAGGAGCCTTGGAGGTGAATCTTCATTCGAACTACGCTTGAACGTGAGCCGTTCCACTAGCAAAAGAGCCCCCATCCGCCCCCGCTGCAGATTCAGAGCAGCGGTGGCAGCCGCTGCGACTCCACTCGAACCCACTCCTACATAAGAACCGCCCAAATTCAAGGTAACCCTTCCTCGCCCAGCTAAAGCCTATGTGTACATTGCGAGAGAGAGGGTAGAATGAGAGAGAGGACGGGAGGTGAAACAGGCGGGTGGTCACGGGTGACATGCCTGCCAAATTGGACAAATGCGCTGGCCAATGGGAACAACGTCGGCTGGGGAGCGAACGAGGCGATATTGTAACCGACCGTATAGAGTAAAATTGCAGAGGGACGCATTGGGGAACTTTCTATGGCAGAGATACGGAATTAAAATAATCGGTTAGCGCGCGAGACGCGAATTGAGAGAAATGGAGTACTTACGGGCCCGGTGATAGAAGAAACGGCACTGTATGCATGTCTCGTGCATAGAAAGTTGAGGGATGCATTGGAATGAAGAAAAAAGTGAAAGGCCGAGGGTAGAGGGGTCGTATGCGCTGAATAAGTGAGAACGCACCGCCAATGTGCACAACTTCAGCAAGAAAGCGAATGACGCGGTTTTAGGGCAGGACATATTGAAAGGAATGCTTCCTAATTCCATACAGCAACTTTCTATCGCGGAGATATGGAATTAAAGGAATCGGTTAGCGTGCGAGACACGAATTGAGAGAAATGGAGTACTTACGAGCCTGGTGATAGAAGGAACGGCACTGGATGCATGTTTTGTACATAGAAATTTGAAGGATGCATTGGAATGAAGAAAAATGCGAGAAGCCGATGGTAGAGGGGTCGTATGCGCCGCCAATGTGCACAACTTCAGCAAGAAAGCGAATGACGCGGTATTAGGGCAGGACGTATTGAATACAGCATCTTTCTATCGCGGAGATATAGAATTAAAGGAATCGGTTAGCGTGCGAGGCGCGAATTGGGAGAAATGGAGTACTTACGAGCCTGGTGATAGAAGGAACGGCACTGGTTGCATGTTTTGTACATAGAAATTTGAAGGATGCATTTGAATGAAGAAAAATGCGAGACGCCGATGGTAGAGGGGTCGTATGCGCCAAATAAGAGAGAACGCGCCGCCAATGTGCACAACTTCAGCAAGAAAGCGAATGACGCAGTATTAGGGCAGGACGTATTGAAAGAAATGCTTCCTAATTCCATACAGCAGCTTTCCACCTGTTAAGCCGGCAATCAACTGCTAATTAGCCAGGGACACAGGCCCTGTGTCCCTTGCTAATTAGCGAGCTTCTTCGCTCAATCTCTCACTTTCAATAATTCCCGTTAATTATTAAGTTGAATTTCAGTTATTTCTGCTCCTACCACACATTTCTCCCATGTGATACAGCTTGAATAGTTTCGGCGTGTTACGCGGTCACGGGAAAGATTAACTTCAACTCGTATTCACTGGTATTGTATGTACAAAGGGCTAATTATTGAGCTAATCATCATTAAAATCACTACCGGATGGTGGGCTCTCTTCATCTGAAGAAATAATTGGCCTACTCTTGAAAACGCGACTGGTCCGGTGGCCCGTCTTGGAACGGGTTTGCATGCGGGAAGGCACAGAAGGGGTTCCCGATGGCTCGTTCTCCCCCCTGTCGCTGCCATTTTCTTCCTCGTCGGCGCATTCTTCGTCGTCAGGCTGTTGAACCGCTCGCTTCTTCCTCGGCTTCCCCTTGTCACTACGCTGCTTCCGTTTACGGCCGACAGACTCGCCGGCCGCTTCCCGTTCTTTGATTGATTCCACGTGGAGTCGTACTTCCCGCTCCGTGATCCTGACCCAATGACAATCATGGGCTCTCAGTGCTTGTCCAAGCTGCCGAAGTTCATCCATGCTTGTGAGACTTGCAGGATTCGTGAATTTGATGTTCTCCGGCCATCCGACGAGCTTGACGCGATATTTCTGTACAAACTTGTCGTAATTCACATAGTTCATGCTAATATTATCCATATTGGTAATACGCTCTGTCATCAGTTAGAATTCCGCGTCACGACAGGAAGGATGAAAAACTTACTGAGACCACCGAGAATGAAGTTACTGCACTGCGCCCGAAGACCTGGCCATGAATCTGCCTTTTTTCCAGCTAGAATGGGTGTTAGAAAGGTGACTAAGCACGAAAAACTTGAGACTTACCTTGCCCGTGTGAACAAGCCCAATTCTCGAACTGGCGCAGGAGGCTCCACGCGTCAATCTTGAGGACTTCGGTAAAAAAAGACTCGGTATTTGCCGTTGCAATCCATCCTGGAATACCAGAGTCCCGGACGTCGCCCCTGCTTGCAAACAAAAATACGTGCGCGCCCGTCCGCGACGCTAAGTTGTCAGCCTATGATGAACGTTAGTAAGAACGATACACCGATAAATGCAAACTTACCTCCTGTGATAAACGTTGGATCGTGAATCGCATGTCCTGCGCAGCAGAGATGTTTGACGCTCTAGCCCCCTTTTTCTTAAGGTCGCGGTGGTCCTCCAGCTCCTGCAGTAGCTCGCTCTTTTCGTCCGCAGTCAATTCTTGCATTATTTCTTCAATGTTGATCATGTTTTGGACTTCGAGCAGCTTCAACCGATTTCCCTCTTCCCGGCCTGCGGACAGATGTGAGAATAGTACAAAATCCAGCAAAAGAGCTTACCTTCATTGAGTTCTTTTGCTTTCTTGTGGAGGATGGCGTTCTTAAGATTTGGTTTGCGCGTTGATTTCAGTGTTGATGACGAACATAACAAGACGCGGATGTAATCTTCTTTTTTCCTGAATTTCTCTGCCAGTTCCTCAACCAACTTGTCTCGGAGTACGTGGAATGCCTTGACCTCAGCCAGTAAGGCTTCTCCATTTTCTTTTATCTGCGCGCTTCTCATTTTTATGGTCTGGCGTTCTGCGTGAGTCCTGGGGCGATAGACGCGTGACCGAATTGGCTGTACAACGGCTGTTGGTAAGCGTTTGGCCCACGTGTCTAACGACTCGGCGGCCGTGGGACCATCTTCTCCCTCACTGGCAGCTGTTCGCAATAGCTCGCGCTGATGATTGAGTCGAACCATATACTCTTTGACCCGCTCGTCGTCAACAGGATGCTCGTCAGCAGCAGGAGGCTCGTCTTCATCATGATTCTCGTCAGCAGCAGGATCGCCATCCTTGAATACAATAACATAACCATTAGCTTTATGAGTACGTGAAATCACTTACAGAATCATTTCCCAACGGAGTCTGACGTCTCGTTCCAGCGTTTCCCACTGGCCTTTGGGGATCCGTGGAAGGGCGAGCCTGGGTACTGAAATGCAATATGTCAGTATTGATATTTCGGTTGGACTACTTGTTTAACTTACATTCGATTCTGACGGCGCGCGCTCGTGGGCGCATTAGATGATGTTCCCGTACTGTTCGACGACATCTGGAATCCGGAAGATCCAACTTCCTGTCGTCTTCGGTGATTTGGGTATAATATTGGTTCCGGGGGATTATTCTCTTCATATACAGAATTACGGTTGACGATATTATAGTTTTTAGGTTGCTGTAAATTTGAAGGAGCGTGTGGTCGTGTGTGAGATGCCGAAGGAGTAATGACTGGCGGTTTAGTAGCGTGCGGGGAGTTCAACGAACTAGGTGGCGTATTCAGTGGACCGAAGGTTCGTCGGCCTCCTGTAATTGTAGCCCTTGCTGAGATAGGGATATAGCCTCTTCCTCTTCCTATACCCGTGTCCAATGACGATGCCGTGCAGCGGCGGTGGTGCGTCAAGGACGAGGAAGCCTTTCCGTGGCTTCGAGAAGATGGATTCCCTGGGCGAGCATTCTCGTCCTCGCAGGAATTGCTCATGGAGCCGCCAGCAGCCGGAATAAGGTGGGCGCCAATGGGAAAACTTGCGACTTAACAATGATCCATTAAATAATTCCCAACACGTGGGAAGTTGAACATTGAGTTCTGACACATTTTATTTGCATCCACTAACACACACACACCCCAACCATGGCGCACAGTAAGCCCACTCCCCCACCTTCGTATAATAAAAATTAATCCTTGTGACAGGTCAATCTCGTGTTTCAAGCGGCAGGCGCCAGACGTCAAGCTCCAGACACAGGGGCAGTCAAGGAAGCTCGGATGGTAAGCCATCGATCACCAAAAACGAGCTTCGCTCACGACGCTTCCCACTTAAAGCAACGGTCTCTTCAGTAACATCTCAGATGGAAAATATTACTATAACAAGTCGGCTCCAAGACATGGTCCGCGAATTCATGCGGGACGTCCCTTACAATCGTGGAGGCCGCTACAACTATTATGTGGTCTACTGTGGCCGCGAGTCTGGAGTTTTTGACACCTGGTACGACGTTTGTTTATCTTTTATGGTCAGAGAATGGTAACGACTGACTATTTGGACAGGATCTCGACTCATCAATCTGTTATTGGGGTGTCTGGCAATGCTTATAAGGGGTTTCACACCCTCCGCGAGGCACAGACCTCCTACAACGGATGGGTTGAGTTTCTCACCCAGCGAGCACTAGGGGGCCCTAGAGTTCAAGCCCCAATCTCGGCATCGCAGCCACGCGTTCCCGCGTCAGCGCCCACATCTGCTCCGCTTTCTCCTGTGCCCAGAGCACCTGTGGTGCGCGCTCAACCGCCTGCGCCGCCCACTCCTGGACTCGGTAGCCTGAGGGAAACCCCTTCCCCAACTCTTTCGGATGCTTCGTCACTCGGTCTCGGGCAAGACCCGTGGTTCGTAGTTGCCGAAGGAGAGCGCCCGGGTGTCTATCACACCAGGTGTGCATTCTCATCATTGATATTGAGCAGAGCACTTAGACTATTTTTGAATTAGGGATGAAGCCTTCGACGCTTTGGGAGACTCTCCCATTGCCGTCATTGACCGGGTCTTCGGAGAGTTGGGGGCGTTGCGTCTGTTCGTGAGGAAGTATATGAGGAACCAAGTGCATGCTATTTGAATAATGCGTTTGTTCGTGAGGAGGTATTATGAGACAGAGTACATGCTATTTGAATTCGTACATGGTATATAGCTCGTAGCTAAAAATTTGAACATCGTCTATGCATTTTCCCGGATTCCGATCATACGAGTAAAGGAAAGTGATTGATATACGAGTGAGTGTATAGAATGACAAAGTGGGAGAAGGTAAAAACGGTGGGAATGCAGCGAAGGGACAAGGTGAAAATGAAGGGTACGCGTCGAAATCGATAAAGTGGGAGAAGGCGAAGACCGCGGGTATACATAGTAGTAAGGAATGACTTGATTAACGCACACAAAACCGAGAGCTTCAAGCGTGCAGTTCAACTGAGTGTAGTAGAACTTGAAGGTGTGGCAGAGCGAACGCAGAAGTATTTAGTAAAGCTACAGACTCGCTGTACCTGGAATGCACTCTTGCCGCCATAGGTGCCAGTAACATGATAATGCTTTGCAATTTGAACATAAATCTTATGGCATACATTCAATGCCGCGCTGGAACGACTTTCGCAATGATCAAAACTAATCCGATCTTCCAAGTTGGCACAAAATGAACTGTGCCCGCCAGCGCGAACATGACCTCAGCTCATCCGACTCACTGTACCTGGAATGCACTCTTGCCGCCATAAGTGCTAACACGATGATACTTTGAAAGTAAATCTTATGGCATACATTCAATGCCGCGGTGACCTGGAACAACTTTCGCGATATTCAAAATCGATTTTCCGAGTTGGCACAAAATGAGTGTTTCCGCCAGCGCGAACATGACCTCGGCTCATCCTGATATCCTCATTCTCTGTCCTTAGCCTAAAGATGATAGAATACTCCCGTCGATCGCAAGAAACAGGCAGAGCAATGTTATTGGCATTCGCACAAGCCTTAAGGTCGTAGACGAGATGCGTTCACACTCAACTACTCCGAAATCACAGGCCAGGTATTTTCTGATGTTTCCAGTGCATATTGAAACCTTTGGCAATAACTTACCGCCTGATAAGTCAGAAATTTGGGTGGGCGTGATGATCTGCGATTACTGATAAGCCTGATAAGATAATGTCATCCAACGTGACTTAGTGACGTGTCGCTTAGTACACGCCGCTGCTGGCACCTGCTGGCACCAGGGCGATGAAGAAGGCTACTCTTTCGTCCAAAAGATTGCGCAATTTCGGCCAAGGTGGTGTGGTGATGCGTCAATATGGCAAAGCGGTAGGGCGCAAGCAAATTGAAAAAGAGATTTCAAGAAGCCAAGCTCTTAATCAGGGTGTGTTTAACTTCTTACCCTCCCTGCTCCAAGATGACTCTGACGTCCATAATCAGAACCTATAAACGAAATTTTCGAAACTTTTGACATGGATGTTGACTCCAACCTTGATGAAGAATCCGAGTTGGACCCCTCCCTCGCAAATGATGTCCTTGACGGAACACAGGCCGATGACCCAAGCCACGCTGGTGCAGAATTATCCGAAGTAGTGAAAAATATCAAAAATTCACGGTAAGCTTTTATCTTTTCTTCGAAAACTTTTACAGTTCGCTACAACTTACTTGGTCAGGCGCATTCGCAAAGATGCCAGTAATAGGCGAGATAGAACGGAGCGTCGAATTGCTGGTTTTTCTGCTCAAATGGATGCCATCGTAAAATCATATCAGGAATGGAGTTTTCGGATGCACGAAGGGGGGGATCCGGATGTCCTTTCTCCGCCGTTTCAAGAGGTACCAGAAGGCATGGAAAACATTGTCCTTTTGGACACGTATCGTAAGTTTCCAAGGACAACAGACCATTCTTATATTAATTTGACACTAGGAATGTACAATACGCGGTACAGCATGTTCCGGAGTGACGAGTTTGTTGCCAGTGCGCTTGTACGGCAGGGGATGATACCTAATGCGCCGTTTCGCCCCACCTATGCAGTTTCAACACGCTTGCTTCAGCTGTATTACAATCTGCGGTGCCGTTGTCCTCACCTTGGTGTCCAGCCTTTCGTGAAAGGGTTACTGGATATGCATAGCGTACGTTCAATGATTATTCCGAAAATACGAAGCTAACAACGTGTAGCTTGCCTATAGACCGTATCACAACACTGTTTTTTCGATCTGCTTCGACTTATACCTCGACATACTTGAAAAGAATCGGAGTGCAGTTTTGAAGACTCTAGATCGTGATCGCCCATTGTGGCGTATACAGAATACATGCCCTGCCTGCTCGTACAAGTTACATGACGAGAAAGATATGAAGTTCAAGATGCTAATTACTATGGACGGCAATAATTCATTGAAGCGCGTTCGAAGAGATGTAGGGGAATTGAGTGCATCTGATGCCCGGAAATGTCGATCCGCCCTCCCAGATTCTCGGAGCGCACCTGGTGATTACTATATATCACGTGAGGAAGTTGACAAATGGGCAAAGGGAACCCTTGACAAGGAGTTGAATAGACATGATCCCGTGAGTCGAACCACTTTCACTTCTTACGCACGTCTCAATCAGCATTCTAGAACGATGACAGTGAAACTGTCTGTTCAGGCCGCTGGACTAACATGGTTGATGCATTGACGTCACGAATGTGGGGGATATTTGACGAAACGGGTGTATTCCTGGCTCTCTGTCGCCACGGTTTCGTTTTGTTGGTATCGGATATGGTGCGGAGCGGTGAACTGTAATGTTTTTTAATTTCATTTGCTTCTCTATACTGACTACGTTCTAACTACAGTGCAAAGTACCCCCTAGCTATTACAAGCACACTTCTGAAGGCATTTGGTGGCGATCTTGGGCTTGGGTATGATATTGGATGTAAATTTGGCAAAACGATTAAGAATAGTCCCCTCGGAAGAACGGCCGCCGAACTAAACCTTCAGTGTCTTGTTGGATCATTTCATGGACATGCGCACAAACGGCTTTGCCAGCTATCGTATCTGGCAACATACACTGAGGGCCTAGGTCTCGAAGATCTTGAGGGGTGCGAGCGCTTCTTCTCGAAGTCAAATGCGCTTGCTCGGTCTATCCGCTATGCAACTGTTTTCCACCGACAGCAGGCCATTGTCAATTATATGAGGCATGTTGATGAATTCGAGACATACGCTAACTTAAGTAAGTCTTTTAATACATTGTGCAACAAGTTATCGACTGATAGTTTCATAGGCAAGTTTATCGTCGACAATTATAAGCAAGCACTGAAAATTTTGCAAACGGAAGCACCGTTACGACAACTAATGAAGCGGCATGGAATAACCGATCCCGCCATCTTCAGGACGTGGCTTGACGAAGAGAAGA
Organism: Amanita rubescens; assembly: GCA_015039365.1. Classification (NCBI taxonomy): domain Eukaryota; kingdom Fungi; phylum Basidiomycota; class Agaricomycetes; order Agaricales; family Amanitaceae; genus Amanita; species Amanita rubescens. The sequence continues at coordinate 65,951 of WION01000056.1, forward strand.
CATATTTGTCTAGTTTGCTTCGTGAGCCGCCTGAAGAAACACTAGAAATAGAATATTATGAACGCTTAGTCCAGCTATTCGATTACCAGTACGTATTCATTTATTCGTGATGATCCTCATACTAATATGCCAGGGATGACTTAAATACAGAAATTTTCCACCACACGAATCCAGATAATGTGACTCAACGTGACAGGACACGATCCATTGAAGCGAAGCGCCGGCATGCGATCGAAAGGCGCGATAACTGCCTTAAGCGGGTCCATGAGCTTGAGATTAAACTCAAAGTCATGCGGCGTTGGGAACGGGGCTCCGAGGAGTGGAATGCGGCAGCGAAGAAGGTTGTACTTCGTGAATACCGGAAGGCTGTCGATAGGCTAGAGAGCCTTGCCGTCTCGCGGATCTCAGAGCTATCAAAAATGAACGAATCGCAAATATGCAAGTTCTGTTCTACATTATGATGTGTCTTTGTCTCATAATGGAGTTCAGGTTATAATCTACGCAATCACATTTCGGCTGGTGTTAAAGCACGGTCAAAGACTATCAGGACAGCATTGGAAAAGTACAACGAGGCAGCAGCCGCTCTCAATCCCGCCGCGCCGGAGCTCACCTGGAAAATGGTTGTCGAGTATGCCGTCCTCGCAGACTTCGACCTCCTCCGTGATGTGAGACAAGATGTTCGTAAGAAGCCGTGGGCGTCGTCTACAAACCGGCTTCTCCGAGATCAATACTTCAAACTGGAGCGTGCTCGCGAGGAGATAGACAGGCTGAACATTGAAATTCGCCGCGTCATCACATACATAGCAGACGAAGCTATATTCTTGCAGATGATTGAAGAAGCTGTGGCGGCTGACGACGCCCGATTGGCTCATCAGATTACTCTTTATGGCCTAGAGCGTGGGCGATCAAATGCTGTGCATATCAAGCGCTTCGCCAAACTGGCAAAGGATCCTGGCTTTACAGGCAACGTCCGGCTTGGGCAAAGTATTCACCAACCCTTCCTAGGCCCTTCCGGACATTTGAGCCAAGGTATCAATGACGATGCCGACACCGGTGAGGACGATGCCGATGACGAAGACGACGAGGAAGAAGAAGCAGAGGAAGAAGAGGCAGCTTATGATATTGCATACAAAGTGCTCAAGGTATCTTCTGATGCCTATACAGAAGACGATGACTTGTAGTCAGTAACGAAAAACTTAGCAATAACACAAGTCCTTTACCATATATGATGATGATACAATTTGGCATGTGCAGAATCTTTTTAAGTTGTATTACATAAGAGAAATGTGATGTCCCTGTGGTACTAAGTTGGTAGGGGCAGAAATAACTGAAATTCAACTTAATAATTAACGAGAATTATTGAAAGTGAGAGATTAAGCGAAGAAGCTCGCTAACTAGCAAGGGACACAGGGCCTGTGTCCCCGGCTAATTAGCAGTTGATTGCCGGCTTAACAGGTGCAGCTTTCTATCGCGGAGATATAGAATTAAAGGAATCGGTTAGCGTACGAGGCGCGAATTGAGAGAAATGGAGTGCTTACGAGCCTGGTGATAGAAGGAACGGCACTGGATGCATGTTTTGTACATAGAAATTTGAAGGATGCATTGGAATGAAAGAAATGCGAGAAGCCGATGGTAGAGTCGTATGCACCGCCAATGTGCACAACTTCAGCAAGAAAGCGAATGACGCGGTATTAGGGCAGGACGTATTGAAGGGAATGCTTCCTAATTCCATACAGCAACTTTCTATTGCGGAGATATAGAATTAAAGGAATCGGTTAGCGTGCGAGACACGAATTGAGAGAAATGGAGTACTTACGAGCCTGGTGATAGAAGGAACGGCACTGGATGCGTGTTTTGTACATAGAAATTTGAAGGATGCATTGGAATGAAGAAAAATGCGAGAAGCCGATGGTAGAGGGGTCGTATGCGCCGCCAGTGTGCACAACTTCAGCAAGAAAGCGAATGACGCGGTATTAGGGCAGGACGTATTGAAGGGAATGCTTCCTAACTCCATACAGCAACTTTCTATTGCGGAGATATAGAATTAAAGGAATCGGTTAGCGTGCGAGACACGAATTGAGAGAAATGGAGTACTTACGAGCCTGGTGATAGAAGGAACGGCACTGGATGCGTGTTTTGTACATGGAAATTTGAAGGATGCATTGGAATGAAGAAAAATGCGAGAAGCCGATGGTAGAGGGGTCGTATGCGCCAAATAAGAGAGAACGCGCCGCCAATGCGCACAACTTCAGCACGGGGAAGTGTCCGAGGGTGCGGGGCAGCTGCCAAATGAGCAGGTGGTAGCGAAGGGTATGGGGCGGTTGACAAGGGTGCAGGGCAGTTGATGAGGGTACGGGGTGGTTGGTTACACCCTGTCATTTGTTGTTTTATCCCTAGAGGAGAGGAACGAACGGGGGTCGCGGATTTTGTGAGCATGGGTGGTTGCAGGTGCACCCGGATGGTGGTACGCACTCGATCCGGCACGATGGTTTGGTTGGGATAGATATAGATGCATCTGGGCCATGCATGAATTGCTGTGGCACAAACGGTGAATATAGGGCCTAACGGAATGCTCAAGCTCGAGTGCGCCATTCCTGGATGTGCCGGATAGTCAACGGAGAGGCGGGCTTGCCGGTGGGAGGGCAGTGAGCTCTCATATCGCCAACACCGTCGAGAAAGCGCGATAGATATCTAAGGACCTCGAGGATGAGGCGCTCAGTCAAGGGAGGGTGTATCTTGAATGAGGGTCAATCGTTAGGCCTGTAAGTGACCTCCTGGAAACTTTGGAATCGTATTCTGTGGCTGAGGAATGGGCAGGGCGCCGTTCGAGTTAAGTGGCGAAGAGGACGTTCCGTGACCGGGTAGATCGGCCTCTGTCCACAATGATGGTGAAATCCAATGGAATGAGGGTGGCCGTGGTGACCTTGTGAACGTGTGGCAGATGCAGGCACGGAGCTGAGGGAGAGGGTGTAGGTGCGTACTTGGGGAGTGGGCGGCTCCTTTGTCTTCGTTTGCAGTTGCACTATCAGCTATCCAATTCGCTAGCAGATCCGTAGCTTCCCCATAACGTGACTTATCTTCCTCAGTAATTGAGAATTTCAAGCAAAACTTATAAGACCGAGGATACATACTGAAAAAAGTGCGAGATCATAAACTTGGCGCTGATGAGAAGAGACCTTCGACTGGAAATCGCGTGGGACAAAAGGAACGGCCCACCAACGAGGATAGACCCAACCTGGACAGAAACGTTGATGTTTAGAGCGGGAGAGCACGCCCGGCTAAGGAGAGAGCGAGTGAGTCGAAGGAGTCGCGACCGTGATGCGACCGCCATCCAGCGTAGAGGTGCTTTCTCTTTAGCGCTCTCTTTGGCTCTCTTTGGTTTTTCTCTTTGGCTCTCTCTACGTCTCTTTTCAACTCCGATTGGCTAACAACTCTATTTCTTACCCGGTACACCCGCTGGTGGTTCTATTTTAAGAATGACTCACCAAGGTAGGAAGAGCAATCTAATCATTCATTCTGGACTGATAAAATACCGCCTTAAGAACAATACCAGAAATTTAATAAGAGTTTTATACATGAATCGAAACAGACGAACTATGAAGTATTTGTTAGTCCCCACCAGTGGCATTACCTGCGCCCCGACATGGGTAACGTTGGTGACATCTTTGTTAAAACTACCCATGAAGAGGAAGTCGTAAATGTCCTAAACCTTGGCAACAACTTGAAAATAAAACAGCCAGAAAATTACGAACATCACCATATATATTACAAAACCGAAAACGGCTGGATGCCCGCAGATGCCAGGCGTAGGCAGGATAATAGAAAACCCTATACCATACACCCAAGATTAGGATCCTCGTTTCTCCTGGATGACTTCGTATTCAGGTGGAGAAGCGTTAGAAGTTACTATAGCACGAACCGCGAAATATCTAATCAATCACCGGATCGGAAGGCTGTTGAACTATCCAGAGGTATGTGGAATGGGAATTTTTGTTGAAAGCATTGAGTCACTAATGCTTGAGAAACTTAGGTGGTGAGCAAAAACCAAAAAAACGAGCCCGAGCAGAGTCTCCTCATCGTAATACCCACTTCTCCCTGCCAAGAACCTTTCTGAAAATCTTCTTTTAGCTCCCCTAAGCCTCGAAAATGCATGGATTATGGATGAATATAATCGATGGACTCGTCCACCCATCACCTTTGCCGCGCACGAGACGGTCCATGCCGAGGGAAAGAGAATCCTTCAGAAGTTAGCAGGTCGCTCATCCCCGATTCCTTCATGGCCTCTAGGGCCAGAATTAAAAAATATCCGCATCGTTCATGCTTCTACCAATCATCTTCAGCACACACCAGATATCTCAGACGTGTTGGCTGACTTAAGTCGAGCAGGAGAGGCTCGTGCCCATATGAGTATCACCAATTTCATACTCAACGGTGCTGCAGACCACGTCCCAGTAAAAACGGTATTGAAATCACTCATGATGTCTGGAGACCGCTACGATAAGGTTAAAGGGAAGTCTGTGCTCCAACTCGGCGCTCTCACCATTCCCGCGTCCTGCGATGGCTTAGATGGCATCGACCTCTTACCGGAACAGGTCCGAGTCAGTAGGGAGATCGTGTACCAGGAGAAGAATGCGGAAACAGACGAACAGTCGGACAAACAGTCAAACCCAAATCCTGTACCGTCCTGGGAAAGTTGTCTCGTCCCAATTGGATGCGTTACAGGTCCCCATACGGATTATTGTGGGTGCTCGCAGCTCATCCAGCATATCGAAGGACGAAAACTTTGGCTTTGTTGGCCTCCCACGCCTCACAACCTTGATATCTACCTTCGACAACATCTTACAGGATACCTGGCTTTTCCAACAGAAGAAGCCATTGACCAATTAGAGGGCATGGAGCTGATCCTGTTGGATTCCGGTGATCAAACGTGTTTTATTATGCCAGGAGGGACGATCCACGCTGTTGTGATGTTTACCAAAAGCTGTCACACAGGATTGAAGCTTTGGCGCATGGGAGATCTCAAGGTGGCCAAGAGCATGAATGAAATCCAATTGAGTGTGATAAATAAAAGAGAGGAATTGGATAAATCAACATTCAATTTCTACAAAGACTACTTTCGGGACCTGAAGGACGAACTGGAAAATTGGGACGAATTGAAAAGAAAGTGCAAAAGAGGGAAGGATCGTAACGAGCTTCAGGACTGGATCAAGGCCATGCGCGAACTTAGGAATATTGATTAGAACACGCCGCGTTGATATTTAGTATAACCTAGTTGATTATTCTCCGTAATTCCGACGACAAACAATGTATATATCGCCATTAAACTGCTTGTACTGCTAGTAGTACGACACCAACTCGGAATCAACAGTGAATGTATTTACGTAGAATAGGTTGAATTTATCGAGCGTCTGGTTCAAGGAAGGCCTTTCTCCACAAAGGTAGACTCGTTGATGCCCGGTAATATATGTGCTGCACGGACCCGCTTCTCGACGAAGTTCAGCAGAGCTTGGACACGAGATCATGGGTTTATCCAGTTCCTATGAAATTTGACAGTAAATCCAACCTGTCACCAGAATGTAGAACAAGACGACGTACTAGCAACTTGGAAGCCTGGTCGACGTCATTTTTCTCCTTGATAGGCATGTCTGCAGACAAATACAAAGCGATATAATTATATGCGGAGGCAGACATGATCGTCGGAACTGAAGTTGTCAGCGCAGGAAAGGAAAGAAAACGACATGGGCAGTTGACAACATGGGCTCGATCGTAGTAGCTTCAGCGATGTACGCGTCGTGCGACATGAGGCTCGAGGGCACACACGGAGAGGCAAGTACATGCAACACCAGTCATGCTTCAGGTGGGACGGGAAAGCGCGGCAAATAACAGAACAGGTAGGGCTCACGAACAAGTGTTTGTGTTAGTAGCTGAGACCAGAAAACGAAACGCATCGTAATAGACGCCTGTAGCGACTGAGGGCATCCGGGGGACGGCCGAGACAAGAGCTCCAGAAAGCGACGAAGTATCAGTGAAGGAGTACTCAGGCTGAGTTTCCGAGTCTAAGCGGCGGTTGGCGGGATGATAAGTGCGTGTGTTAGCTGAGACCAGGACGCGAAGTTGGGAGAGCTGGAGTCAGCAGGTAGTAAGGGACCAAGACCATTTATACTAGCACCATGTGAGTGACTATAGCGTTCGACGCTGACTCTGGGTCCGCGGACACGAGCTGTACCTTCTCTTTGGCGCTCTCTTTGGTTCTCTTTTGTTTTCTCTTTGGCTCTCTCTCAAACTCCAAGGCAATCATCATTCGGAGTCTGCCAACTAGTACTAGTAGCCTCATGCAGTGGGGGCGGCACTCAGGCTGGACTCTTTTTCAGGCGCTCTCTTTCGCGCTCTCTAAGAGTCCTCACGTATACTGGTACGTAAATTCAATACATGCTTTACAATGTTCCTTGTAATGTAGTTGGGATAATAGCAGCCCGACCAAAGTAGCAGAAGTATGTCTGCGTATAGTATCGGGCGAGGGCATATTCATAGTATAATAATTCAATCTCAGGAGTGTCGACTGTGGGTGTAGGCAATCGTGCTAGATCATGATATCGATGATAATCAACCCATTCAAACATCACCCGGCGCAGTGCGTTGAGATATGGTAACCGATCCCGGACGTTAGGCGATGCCAAACCCCGACGAGCATTTTGAACCGAGACTGACGCAAGGTGGTGAGGTTGGTCAGGACGGAAGTAGAAACAGCGCAAAATAAGCTCCTCCCGTACTAAAGAGCCCAGCTCCTGAGGTCGATTCTCAAACAAGCGTCGATCGAGAGCGCGGCGGTCCAGCATGAGGAGTTCGAACCGAAATGATAATTCCGAAATCCCCCACATGTTTTCCTGCGCCTCGTGTACCGAGAATTCCCTATCAGGAACCTTGTGGAGATTGGATACGTCGATGCCTAATTCAGTCGCCTCTGGTAACAGCAAAAGTTTGAGAAATTCCCGAGAAGCCCCTGCCTTGCTCTCTGAATTAGGTGCACGCGCACCAAGTAACGTACGCCAGTCCTGGCCCGAAAGTAGCTGGACCTTAGAGGCATTTGACGCCAGGCGATAGATGCATATGTCGCGTATGACAGTCCAGGCAGTGAGATACCGGTTGCGTCGATTAGCGTTGTCACCAGAACAGAAAATGCCAGGTTCGGGGAACGCATACTTCCCGTCATTGTCTGCGAGCTTGGTTTGCGAAAACAGCATTTCCAGACTATGATCCACAGCACCAAGTGCCTTCTGCCACGATTCTAGCGGAAACGACATGTATGGGCTGTCAATCGGATCGAACTTATCGCGGGATAGAGGTTGACCTGGTTTCCCAGAGCGCCGAGGATCTGCCGAAATGAGAATATGCGCAATGCGTTGAAAAGAGTAACCTACACGGTTGGGATCTTGCACTAGTGCTCCGATGATTCTGCGACGGCCCAGCAGTACGGCTGTTCTGGACAAACTCGTGGGGTCTGATTCCTTTGGTATTGCCATCGCTGAAAAGGTCCGTGTAGCAAAGTGATTTCAGTCCATGTTTGGAAATTGCACAAAATCTGTTGTAATTTGAATCCCCAACGTATATACGCGGGAAAGGCACGGGGTAATCGTCCAATTCCAAAGTATCTTTTGGTTGAATGACGCTTGTGATAGTCAAGATATTCTCGGTAGAAAAGGAGGACAGGGGACGTATAAGCCAATATGGGATGCCTGCAGAAAACAGCCTCTCCGCAACATGGGCATCTCGAACGAAGCAACCGATGACATTAGCCGTCGTCTTTGAGGGAGGGATATGGCCGTCCATGTGGGGTTCGTAGATCTCTATGTAGTCCATCAGAGCCCGGAGTTCCATCCACTGACGTTGAACTTGTCGACATTCAAATAGAACTTCTTTTCGCGTCATTGCAATTGCTCTCAAGCGACTGAGAGTACGGTGGAGGTTTGCGGAAAGTGAACGCGTTAAAGGATGCTGATTACTGGGATCATTTTTTGTTCGATATTGCCCCACTCGTTGGTTCAACCGTTCGCAAGATTGCTCCATCGATCGTAATTCTTGATGAGGCAGGAATCTGATACCAATATTCCATCCGTGGCGTAGCGTTGGCTCAAAATCTCGATGGGTGGGATTCCACCACATGATTGAATCCTCTGCCGCTTGTCCTTCAGGTTTGGGAATGCAGCAGAGGTATGGTGCTGAGTGGGAAAATGGTTGAGGCCATTGCGTGTGATCATCTGGACCGTAACGACCATCGAACCTTCCGTATACATTGCAAGGACCAGGAGGTGAGAACAGGTCCTCTTGATTTGGCGTAGCGATATAGAAGTCAGAATGTCGGGGATGAAGAGCGGCAACACGACCGTCAAATGGCCCGAGAGGGACTGAGAAGTTCACATTAAATAACAATGAACTACTGTCATAAGCCAATTCCAACTTACCATCAGTTCTCCGATTCTCAAGTAAAATCTTTGCTCCTACAGACAACGAGAATGTAGGCGGCATGTTCAATGAGTCGGCAACTGTCATTACTAGTGGCTGAGAATAACATGAAAAACAGAGGCTGAGAAAACCTACCGAATTGAATATTAATAGCACAAATGAAGAAGCCTTCAAAAAGCACCGAAGATGACTTCGAGTCAGTCGCCCTAATACTACTAATAGTAATAGTATGGTCACGTCGGATGCACGTTGAACTCCGACGCCGCGTTAGTACTCATCGGGAATCAAACTTCCCTAGCAGTCACGGTACTCCAATTGAAATATGCCCCTGAGTCTTTCTGAGTCGCAAACAGTCAAGAACTTGAACCGTTGATCCCCTAGTTCCAGACCTCTAGCAGTTTCTCTGGCTTACGCTGTCCCTCTGCTTCTTCTCTCAACTGTTCCAAACCATTCTGTTCGGGGTCTCGATCTGACCCGCTGAGCCTGAGCCTGGCGGCACTAATGCTACTGCCTACTATTGGCCGCCATTTGGAAACATTGACCTCACTGATTCCTAGACTCTGGCAACGTTGGCCTCTCAGGTTGTGGCCCGAGCGTGAGAGTCTAGAGGAGACATGAAACCATATCGGGCTAATACTGCTAGCATGCGGCTAGTGTGAAGGCCAGCGCCTATCACCCGTACTACCCTGCACCACTCTGCCCCATGGCCGAGTCCCCTGAACGGGAACAGCTCCGCCAGCGTTTCCGAAATGTCATCGCTCTCTACCGTCTTGTTCGGTGTATCAACGAAGGCTACCCGTCGCTGCCCGATTCATCTGCTCCAAAGCTCGAAGCACTCCCGAGCCGGCGCAATGTACTCGAAGCTATAACGACTATTCTGGTAGTAGACCATGAAATCCTCGCGGCTGCATCTTTCTCCGAAGCCACAGACGATAGCCAGGTCTCAGTTACCGGTAGTCTTGTGTGTGTCTCCTCTGACGAGGTCGTTCAGGAACTCCGCAATCCCAGGCAAAGTCCACTGGAAAATGCGAATACTGAGCACACTGCGGATATCGACCTTGATTTTCCGCTGGAGATCGATACCGAGGGCATCAATACTCATAGTACAAAAGTCGTCGCTATCAGCAACCCACACACGGCGCATCAGAAATTACCACAATTCCAATTTTCCAGTACCAACCCCCAGGGCCTCTGCCTTGTTAAAGATGGACGTGACTTGTGGTGTATGATTAAGGATGATGATGAGGATACAGGCTGGGAAAACATTATACAGAAGTACGTCTTTGGCTATACTTGCACCTTCCAATACTTATCCAATTGGCAATGATCAGTCAACCCACTTTGCCGGATCACGTAACAACTTTAAATTCCTACCTTAACGACTACAGGCTCAGCACCTCGCAATGCCAAAAACAGTTTGAACGTAAATTTTCCAAATATCTAATCGCAGCATGTTGGAGGAAGATGCATCGACGGATGACGACTTGGTCCTCACTGGGGCTCCTCTATAATTTAGCACATATTCCAACCGAAACATTGAGGAAAATTACAAACAAACGAACAGTGGTCTTTGACCAAAGGCTGTCGCGCTACTTAACGATCCTTAAAGAAAGTCATTCCGATGTTCTCTTTGGTTACAATCCTGTCACAGTCGAGCCGCGTACGGAGCAAATTCCTCGTCCGAACATAGCTTTACTTCAGAAAACCACGGGTTACAATATTATCTACAATGACGCCGAAACGGCCATCAACTTTCACCAGTTTTTCATTCACCTTCTCCTTGGCTTTGTGAAAGCATTGGCGCGTTTGTCCAAGGCTATGAAGAGAAAGGTCAATGAATCACCCGATATCAAGGAAATTACCAGTGCCATAGCGTCTGCCGCTCCTATCGTCCGTGCGTTGGTCATGGTGGTACACTCCGATGCGCTGGAAACACATCTACAAATGCTTCGTACAACAGAGGCTGAGCTGAGGATGCCCACGATCGATTCGATACCAAATTATACGAAGTTCGCCACGGCAAACGACCTTATCTTAGGAAAGGGGTACAAAGATGCCAAGGGCAAAGGGAGGGACAAAGGTGCCAAGGACGAGGACAAGGGCGTCGAAAGCAGGGACAAAGGTGCCAAGGATGAGGACAAGGGCGTCGAAAGCAGGGACAAAGGTGCCAAAGACGAGGACAAGGGCGTCGAAAGAAGGGACATGAATACCAAGGGCGAGGGCAAGGGCGAGGGCATGAATGAAGGAGGTACGAATGACGAGGACGAGAACGAAAACGAAAACGGCTACCCGGGGTATGGCGAAGCAGAGGAAGATGAGAATGCCGACTTGGTGTGTTCGGCATATACGGCGGATCATACGGTTCTCAGAAGGTGGATCATGACGTTTGTCGGTCATTTCTCAGCGAAGCGCATCCTGGAAAGGCACGTTACGGGCGCTGGCTTGGATAAGCCTGTCGACATCCGTCTCATTGCTGTGAAGCGCGCGTCAGCGTTTCTCAGTTCCTGGGACGACATGAAAGGTCTAATTAAGGATGTGACAGCACCTCTATATGCATTTCAACCAGATGACTTTGTCCGACGCTGTGTTGAAAAGCTTTCCACCCATGTCATGCCCAATGCATCCGACAATGCATCCGGAAATGCATCCAATGAAATGACTTCTCAGCCTGAGCGCTGGGGGTTTGGGATGCTGCTCAATGCCGACATCAAGAGTCACGCGGACCAGGACGGGTTGGTGAAATACACTGGATGCCAACACTGCGAGATAATTGTGGCAGTGCTTATGCTCTATTATCAAGAGTTCATCCCTGACTCTCAGGAAAACCGCGAGCTTCTGAACCTCTGCAAGGTATTACACCTACCCATACTTTACTTCGCTGTTCTGATCAGCTACAGAAACTTGATCATAGATGGATTGCAGTGTCGAAGCGATGTTGCCCCGTTTGTTGGGAATTGCTGTCCATTCTACGGGAGCACCCTTCCCATCCAGCCTTGGAAGTTCGTGGCCGTCATTCTACCGTTTACCAAGTTGATTTGCCACCGGGGCTCCCAGTCCCCGTCATTCGAAATCTCCTTGACTTCTTTGAACACAAGTTGTACGATGAACTCAAAAACCTGGATCAGAGCGGTAGGGGCAGTCACAAGCGTAATCTCTCCATAGAAAGCGATGCCGGTTTATCCACTGGCACAATTAGCACCGAAAGTCTAGACAGTGCAGGTATCAACAGCGAAATCGAGTCTGCTAGGCGGCATTCTCTCGCCAGCCCTGAACAAATTGTCCCTGAACTTAACTCAACTCCCATCTCCCGTTCCGGATTGAGGCGCTCCCATCCCAAATCGGGTTTCTCCCGTTCTAGCGAGTCGATTCAGGGGATAGGAAGCCTTGAGTGATACAGGCTCAAGTTTGTCCATATTAGCGTTCAACTCCTCCTTCAGCCTTTACCCCTCTCAGTCTTTCTCCGAGTGCATATTCATTCTCTTGTAAAATAGCTGCCCTGTTCGATGGATTCAATCCCTTGATGACCATCCAACCGCTGTTTAGATCAACGTCGGCTTCAGCTGTCCGGAGTGTTTTATTTTTTTGTTCATTAGATTGTTATACCGCGCGAGCTAGTTGTTTATTGATAATGAACATCGTGTAAACTACTACGAAATCAACATTTCATGGGCCGTAGCAGAGGTCACAATATGTGACTGACAACCGTGACAGTGATTTACCAACATGACATACAGTGGTACTGGCAGTATCATGTACCCCGCTTCGCCGACTTCGACACCTCAACAAGGATCTCTACCCACTGCAGTCCCACCATGTCACACTCACTACCGGATCTCACCATTATCATCACGCCGGTGTTATGGGACAAGCGAAGCACTGTCTGGCGAGTCTACGGAGGCGACCCTGTCACCATGATTCACTAGCTCTGCTGAGCAACCCCTGTGATATCGTTCATATATCCTCATTCACTGACAGCACACATCTGCTACGACCGAGTGCCGTATAGTTATGTGAGGGGGACTGGTGGAGCTTTGGCACCACGAGATGTTGACGGGCACTGTAAGTGGAGTGCCATGCTCAATATTTTTGACCTCACGCGCCTCAAGTTCTGCCTCCTGACCTAGTAATGGGCCTGATAATTACTCTAGCAGCACTCGACACGACTGCACCGCTGCCACCGACATCGCTTCCAAATCTCGGGAGCAGCGATCTGCTCAAAGGTTGGCAGGCAGAACAAGGACAACGGGAGGAAGCAGCCGCCCTCCAGCGAGAGACTACTATCGGCAAGCGTGTCCGATGGATCACATGTCACGGCTGGCGCTGTCGCGCCATTCTCGCCTCTTTCTCTCCTCCCACCACCATGCCCGCCTACCTGACACCCCCCACTGCCCTAAATCCACTCACTCAGGTATGGCTTTGCATCATCTTGTGCAAAGACGATCTCAGTTTACTCTCCTCTCCCCTGAATGAGGTGAATGTCTCATTTTCATCAAATTTGTATCTACCACGCTAATCAACTCCTTAGATTGCACATATATCTGTTCAAAAGCAACACCCAGCCACCTCCAACATTTCATATTTATGTCACCTCCGGTCGCACCCCGCCATTCGCCCTGTAGCCCCCAATTTGCACGTTGGCGACACGATCGCCCAATTTAGCAGGTGCCCATCTCTTCAGGTAAATGGGATGTTTTATTTATGTCCACGCAAGACGCTGGCAGTTGATTATGACCGAGGCAACTAGCTGCCCAATCCCACTCCCTTAGACCTTCATTTGTTGATACATGCATGGATGGCAACGCTACACCAAAGTTATCGAAGAACCCTCTAGAACATTACTCCAGGGAATATCTCTGAGCGCATTGCAGGGAGTTCTCTCATTCACATTCGCCGCGTGCCTATCAAGAACGCCACATTTACAGCGGCTGTGGCTCGTCCGACACAGCCTCTGCTTACCGATGCAAATCACCGTTCTATTCAGCCTCGAGGGGCTCCGCCGTGTCCGAAACTGCGGAAAAACGAAGGACAGCCTGGAAGCGTGGAGCAGGCAACTAGCTTCCCCACCGCCATCCCTCGCAGCCCTTCACCGTCCATATTTCGACAAGAATGGTGTTCCGCTCTTCTTCTATCTAGAGGATCAACCGCTCCGGAAGGAAAGGGCCTGGGATAACTTCAACCACCAGCTGGAGAACCGCGAGCAACGACATTAAGTCTAAACCATCCACCCCGCATTTTTCGTTTCGTTCTGCTTACGTTCTTTGTTAGAAGGAAATGTTGCAATCGTACCACGAGCGATTGCAACATTTGTTCCACCACTTTCAGCCCACCCTCAACTGTCACCTGGTCGACAGCAATGAGCCAAACCCGCGAGTCAACAAGATCCTTGACAAGAGGACCGGAAATGAGATCGAGGGGAGAAAGGGGGTCCTCCACATCGTTCAATGTTGGCATGCCCAAGGCCACCCGTTCAATTCCTTTTCCCTTCCTTATTTTGCCATTTTTTTTGATGAATCATCGAGGACAAAGAGATTGTTACTACACCTGGCGCATCCTCTCCTCCCTCTTCCGGCTTCCCAACAACTCCATCCCCATTTAGACCACCCCTCCAGGCCCTGTTGTACCCCGCCTCCCCAATGGCCGTAAGTATCCCATCTCATTAAGTATAACCTTAGCGTACTAAGCACTGCCTTAGATCGTCCGCATTTGCATTCAAAGCACCACCCAGCCTTCCCAACGTTTCGTATATATGCTACCTATTGCTGCACCCCGCCCGACGCGTCTAGACGAACCAAGGAAGAGGTGCAGGAATCGATAATCGCCAGGTTTGATGTTCTCTCAGTCACTGTTCTACGTTCGCGATGCTTGTTCTCACTCTATACATAGCTAATTCTTATCAAACTCCAATGACTACCTCAAAGCGAGGCATTCATTCATCCCCCATTTCTACGGTGCCCTACTCAACTTCCTCTCCCGCTAGCTGGGTGCTTCAATCTTAAACACATTTATGTTTAATACGCTAACTATTATCCTACCCTGTACAAAAAGCACCTCACCATCACCCTCGACCTTTTCTCTCTATACCAGCATTGCCCACGCCCCCTGGTTTGCCCTGCAGCGATCGTTTTACAAGATAGGCGCTTCCCAAATTGGGAAGGCGAGTCATCACATCCGTCACATGTCACAATTGGCAGTCCGGTCCACGGTACGATCAGCCCGGGTGTAAAGGTGGTAGCCAGACGCTGGGCAGAAAAGTCAGTATCCTCGGGCTTGGACTCCCCTCAGATATCCGGCTGCCGACGCTTGGAGGCACCTCTTCCATTGTCTCGGCGACCGCACAATCGAACTCTAACCGGTTGAAGCTGTCGAGGCTACCGCTGATCTCCTCGCACATGCAAGGGAGGAAGACGAGCAGGTGAGAGAACGAGGAGATGGAAAGGCTGATGAGGGCTAGGATGGACATGAAGGGTTCTCTCCGGGTGTCAATCCGAGATGGATTGGAACGAGAAGGAAAACGAGAACGACGACGATGGGAGTAGAACTTTAATGAGACTCATCGCTCACTTCCTCAAACTCGCTCGTAGACATTGGGAGACTCCATTGCATGTCCGCTGCACCCCATCTCCTCAGGCGTGCTTGCCATGTGGTTCAGCTTTCTGACAGTTAACAGTGAGTGGTTGGGAGAGATATATTGAAAGTGCCCAACACGTTTATAAAGGGGCAGAAGCGGGTGTGAAGAGGTTGATTGACTAGTGCGAAGGAGATGGCGACGACGAATGTCGTCGTTGACCGTTAATAACGTCGTTAGTTGTATTATAATCTTGAATCTTATCTAAATCCGACGCCTTCGATTAAAATCACTTGTAAGATGAGCTGGTTCCGGTTGGTAGCACTGAGTACTGAAGTACTGATGGCTGATGATTGCTAGCCTGTGACTGGTGTGACAACGGCTCTGCTGCCATTGAAGCAGGCTCGGACTTCCAGCCTGGCGGCAGCAACCTCTTCTTCTCTCCTCGCTCTCCTATCATGCCCTTTCGATATTCAAGACCACCGCGCAGAAAGCACAGGAGTTAGACGTTACGTCGCTCTCAAAGGATAGCTAGACTCTCGAGTCGCCCTTTCTCGGCCGAACATGCGCATACAGTATTTTTTCAATCTGAATAGTTGTCTCGATGTTGGATCCAGTTTCATTGGTTGAGTTTTTGGCAAGGTCACTATCCTCTCGTCAACTCTTTTGTGATAGAATCTGATATTTTTTCACGATATTCTCATCAATGATTCTGGATCTCACCTGCTCTCTCATTCTTTGTGCAAGTAAATGTTCTGCTTGCGAATTGGATGGCAGGTTAAGTATAGCATAAACGCCAGTGTAGTAGTTTCTCAATGCGAATTCAAGCTCTGGAGCCATTCGACTGACGTGTTGTCGCCCGCCATCCCGGTTTCTAGGAGGTGAAGTGAGACGGTGAAAAGGGTCCGAAGTTTGTCCAACGCGCCATCAAAGGCGGCTATCGCAGAGCTCCGTTTCGCTGTCACGAGTTAGTGGAGGATCAGGGTGCCGAAGAGATCGCCAGGAAGAGGTCACGCAAAGACCTTTAGTGAAGGTAGAAGATGCCTGCTTGGACGACGAGAAACGCTCGGACGATGATGCGGCGCCTACACTGAGTTCGTCCTTGGAGCAATTCCCATAGGGTGAGGCGAGGCCAGTTGCGATGTATGGTAACGGTGAAGGTAAATGGCATATTTTATTTATGTCCGCCCAAGACTCTGATCCTCCTGTGCGTATAGGTGTCGTGCCTGCCTTGGACGCGGCAACGAATAGAATGACCTTGCGCGGGTGATTGTGATCTTGAATTTGGAGGCAATGCCTGGCGCTACACCCAAGTTACTCCAGAGAACGTCGTCTATATCTTCTCTGACGTAGTATTGGGTGGACCCAAGGATCGAGTGAGTCGGCAGGCGAGGTCTTCATTGACCAGGAGATTTTACCTTGGTTGAAGCTGTTGGAAGGAACTTCGTAACAATCGCAGGTTCTTTAATTGTCACTGAGGGTGAAACGGAGGTACTTGGTCTTGCCGCGGGTGTTCTGCAGAGCTCCCGAGTTCCAACCACGCCAGTCTGGGAAAGGTGCGAAATATCCAGACAGGGTGGGCAGAAAAAATAATCAAGGTTGTAGGACGGGGACGATGGATAACTAACAGGAAGGCCTACCTCGCTGCGCTTGCCGCCCAATGCTTCAACATAGTACATTTGCCGTACTATTGCAGAACCACGCTTTCTGACTCCATTCCCTGTCGGAGATATACTAGTAGTAACTAAGCCTTCAGCAACAAGTCTTCGTTTAATATTTCAAGGCTATCAAAATCGTATTTCCTTTATTACAGCAGTAATTGCAGATAAGGGAGAGCCTGCCATTGCACCCGAGGCCAGCACCATCGGGAAAGTGGTAAAGTGTGGGAAAGGCGACAAGAAGCGTAGGGGGCGGGAAGTTCCTCTGCACGGGTCGTCTACCGCTAACATAGTGGCACTGTGGCAGCAACTGGTGGACTGTACTACTAGTAGTACTAGTCCAATGATCAATCGGAGCCAAAGAGAGGGCCAAAGAGAGGGCCAAAGAGAGGGCCAAAGAGAGAGTCTGTCACGTAAATGTTACCATTCGAGTCGGCATCCCGACTCGTAGCGATCGTATACCTCCTGTCGCTCTCTTATTGTCCCTCCCTCTTTTTCAGGATCTACTCATTCACCACTTAGCTGGGATTTTGGACTTCCTGCGCATGAACCAGATACATCTATCGAGATTTGTCAATTAGAAGGACAGCACTTCTACTAAAGGGAATAAAGGAGCAATCATGGAAATTTCATCAACCGTATTTCTGCAACCGTGCTTCGTTACCCCGGTCAGTCGGATAGCTCCGAGTCTGAACCAGACTCATCCGTCGTTTGCGGCCTACAGCAATGCTTATGAAACATGTGATGTGTAGCAATGAGCCCACACGCGTCACACTTGACAAACAAGCCGAGGAATTGCTCTTCGGTTAATCCAGGCTTTTCCTTAAGCTCCAGCTGCCATAAATTCCACCAGTCGGTTCGGCGACGCAAATCCATCCCTTCAAACTCAGGAGCAGGGAAGGGCGGGTCCATCATATCTGCTGCACGCTTTTCATCACAACCGATCCATCTTTTAAAGGATATCCTCTACATACCAACTCGAGAATATGTCCGCCCTACGGCTATACCCCTCTCCTCCCTTTCGGTGAAGACTTGTGGAGGGCAGGGTGTACCTTGCAATCCGTAAGTGCCAGATTGGTATAGAACTGAAAACGTTAGAAACTAACCTCTCAGGGGATAGGTCTTCAAAAAGACACCCTTCTTGGGGTATATCCTCTCTATTGGTACTGCGTGAGGAAGGCGTCAGTTCTCGCTACGCCAAAGGACTTGTGAAATGAAGACGAACCCAAATAACCGCACTGGTGCTTCGCGCATTCGGCGACATACTCTCCTTTGTACGGACCATCTATAGCTAAGTAGATGGCTGCTTCCTTATACGGTGCTTTTTTACTGAACCGTTCCAACAGGGGGCATAGGCATCCTGGCCCAAGGTACTCATGAGTTTGACGATATTGGCGCAATCCATCTGGTGGTACACGGGCTCCATCATTGATCGGCCTATGAAGAATGCAAGTTCAATAATCATAGTAATCGTGGAAGTCATGGTTACTTGCCAATAATGCGTGACTAAGTCCTGTTTAGCGGGATCGTAGGACAAGACGTGGTAGGTCGACTCATTGACAGCATACAGTAACTTTTGTCTGTAGGTTGGGATAGTTGAGAATGGTAACGGTCTGGGATTTCTGGACATTCGGGATAGATCGAGCGGGTCGGTGTCCAATTTCAGCACTAAGGGATGATGTTGACGTCTCTGGCTAGGAATAGGCTCTTATATTTCGGTCGCCTGGTCATAATGAGTCACCTTGGCGTCCCTGAACAATCCGTCTCCCACGTGATTCAGTGCCATTGAATGCACATGCCAAGGGCAGCAGGAGAACAACCCAGTATACACTCAACGAATATAAAATAAAGCTCCGGTTCAAATATTGTCAATTGCAGGTGACCTTTTGGCGTGGAATGCCGCCAACCTACGTCGATCAGGCTTTGGAAATCTCTGCGTGCATAAATAGTATACGATCGTCTATTGAGGGATGTACTCTAGAGGGTCGGGATAATGGTAATATCGTTAAATTGTGGAGAATCATGAAGTTCAAAGGAATATCAAATATCCAGCTGGTTAGTTTCAAGTTATGGCTCACAACTACAGTAACCCTCAAAACCGTTCCAATGTTTGGCTATCCTGAAGAGATTGACCTACCATGCAATGGGAAGAATTTACAAAATTAGTGGAAATTCACAGATGATAGTGTAGCATCTGAGCTTGAATTTGAGCCTATAACATTGTCAATTGAGTCAGTGGTTCATGATATATAAAATGATCTGTGAGGCCATGTCATTGGAACGGTTTTGTGGCTGACATGGTGAGATGACAAAACTGGATCTGGTGGTCGTGGGAATGCATTGACAGTCATGTGACAATGTTTAATAAGTTGAACATACACCAAATAATCATCAACAACACTTGCTTCTTACCATGCATGCCCTCTCTGCTGCCCAAAGGACTCACATCATCTTCCTCCTCACTTCTGGCAAATCTGCCCATGAAGTGTCAACTATGACTGGCCATGGCACTGGTACCATCTCCAGACTGCGTCATAAATACTGCCCCCACCTTCCCAAGTTGAATGGAGGGAGACCAAGGAAGCTGACAGAGAGAAATGCCCAGCATGCTATTCGCCTCATCTCCTCTGGCAGGGCAGACACAGCTGTGGAAGTGACTAGAGCACTTCAGGATGTTGTTAATGGGTCCCTCTCTCCAGAAACCACAAGGAGATGCTTGAAAAAGGCTGGGATGAAGGCTGTTGTGAAGAAGAAAAAGCCATTACTCACAGCACGACATAAGCGCAATAGGCTGGATTTTGCTCTAGCACACAGGCATTGGACTCTAGAGGACTGGAAGAAGGTGGTGTGGTCAGATGAGACTAAAATCAATCGTCTGGGGTCAGATGGGAGGAAATGGGCTTGGAAGAAGGCAGGGGAGGGTCTCAGTGAGAGGTTGGTGCAGGGTACACTGAAGTTTGGGGGTGGGTCAGTGATGGTATGGGGGTGTATGATGTGGGAGGGACCAGGTATGGCTTGCAAAATTGATGGGAGGATGGATGGGCAGCTGTATGTTGACATTCTGGAGGATGACCTTCAAGCCAGCCTTGATTATTATGGAAAGGAAGCTGAAGATGTCATCTTTCAGCAGGACAATGACCCCAAGCACACCTGCAAATTGGCCAAGAAGTGGTTTGATGACCATGGAATTGAGCCTTTGCTATGGCCAGCACAGTCTCCAGACCTCAATCCTATTGAGCACCTTTGGCATCACCTCAAAAGAAGGCTTGCAAACTATGAAACCCAGCCCAATGGGATACTGGAGTTGTGGGAGCGGGTACAGGTTGAATGGGACAAGATTGACCCCAAGGTTTGTCAGGATTTGATTGAGAGTATGCCTAGGAGGGTGCAGGCTGTAATAGAAGCAAAGGGAGGCAGTACAAAGTACTAGGATACCATATTTTGTAATTTTATAATGGCAGCCACAAAACCGTTCCAATGACATGGCCTCACAGATCATTTTATATATCATGAACCACTGACTCAATTGACAATGTTATAGGCTCAAATTCAAGCTCAGATGCTACACTATCATCTGTGAATTTCCACTAATTTTGTAAATTCTTCCCATTGCATGGTAGGTCAATCTCTTCAGGATAGCCAAACATTGGAACGGTTTTGAGGGTTACTGTATGCTCGTAGAACGATCGATGCATAACGATGAGCTTGCATATGTCACACTGGACGAACAAGCCCAGGAATTCCTCTTCGGCTAGTCCAGGCCTATGAAAACTGCCAACCTTTTCGAATCTCCGCCAGTCAGTCAGTGTCCGACGCCTCTTCAATGCAGGGAATGGTGGGTCGAGCAGACCTATTCCGCAGTCGTCGTAACTAATCCACACTAATAGGATTATCATCACATACCGGCTTCCGCATGTGTCCTCTTCAGCGGCCTCGTGGTGGTCGCAGGCTCTACCTCCTGGGCGAAGACTTCTGTGAGGCAGGGCCCCTCAACATCAGCTCTCACCTCGTTCTTGGCACAGACTTCCGGAGGGTAAGGTGTACTGACATCTTGCAACCCAGGTTCGTAAGTTAACCTAGAATCGAAAACCTGGATACTGACCTCGCAGGGGATATGCCTTCTCCGGGACTCTTCGCCTAGGATATATGCGCTCTAACGGTACTGAGTGATACGCCAGAGCATTAGTACTCGCTTCATCGAGGCCGGAAAATGGAGACAAACCCAAGTAGCCGCAACGGTCGTCTGCACATTCGGCGACGTATTCCCCTGGGTACAGACCATTTACAGCCAGGTATATCGCTGCCTCCTTATGTGCTGTGAGTGGTTCTAGCAGCGGACATAGGCATCCCGGCCCAATGTATTGGTGGGTTTCACGGTATAGACACAATTCGTCCGGGGGCACTCGCTTGCCACCCGGAAGGACGGGCCTATCGAATCAATGCAAGGTCAGTAAAACATCGTAGTTTATCACGGTGGAAGTTATGACTACGTGCCAGTAATGTTCAACTAAGCCCTGTTTGGCAGGGTCATAGGACGTTACGCAGCGGTTCGACTTGATCACATGCAGCAACTTCTGGCAATAGGTTGATAATAACATAGGTACGGGAACGCTAGGCATCATGGTAAGCTTGAGCGCTAAGCGATGAATCTGATGTAACTGGGTAGGGATGGGATTTCCGTCGCCCCAGTCATAATGAGTCACTTCTGCCAGCGTCCCTGAACGTGACTCACATACCAGGGGAGCCTGAGATACAAAGGCAAAGCCTCCCTCAAGAACACTCGTTCTCGCGCCTGCAATGTCTGGGGCCGAAAACGATCCTTCTCCGGTCAACGCTCTAAAGCTTGGAAGCAAGAAAAAGCCGTGAGACTATCTGACCACTTCTCCGCTAGACATGGCATTCACAGAAGCCCAGTCGCACAGGTGGTCCTTTCGTTCACCATGGGCGACACTTTGGCAGAACAGTACATGCGATGTGTAATGTCCAAGCACTTATTGCAAATTGCCTCATTCTTTTCGGCCAAGACGGGGAAGTTGCCCTAGAAGCGCTCACAACGCAGTCCGTGTTCAGCCTCTTTCTTGCATCCTGACATTTGACATACTCATTTCCTTCTATACTAGGCAACGAAAGGAGTTAAATGTGTTTCAGCAACTGTTGGAAATGGTGCCCCATCTACAGGAGCGTCTTATGGAAAGCTCGGAACTTGAAGAATACATGACGATAGCAGATTCGGTACGTCTACAACTTGAGAGCTCTCAAATTTATGCTTATCGTTTACCACTAGATTCAAAAAGGCATGTCAAGCGCAAGATCTGACGACACCAAGAGTCTCAAGGGGGTCGTGCTGGACTGGATAACTCCCCGAGACAAGCCTTTGAATCCACCACTTTCCCGTAGTGTCAAGACGAACCGTGGCTTCAACCACCCCGTCACCGGAGCGCTCCTCTGTCCAGCTGGCCTAGATTGGAATGATCCCGAGTGACTCACTTTATCCCCCTTACATGTTGGTTACGCTAATCCGCTATCATAGAACTCGCACAAAGCTTACCAGCGGTCAACTAGCTGTGAAGGGGGACCAATGGCCGTTGATATTATACGCGAAGCAGGAGTTCGACTCTGAAGATCCATGGGATGGGCTCTTTAGAAGTGAGCTTCTTGTCTGGGTTCGTACTCGTTTGTTCTCTTTTTGGGTTATTCACTACTGGGCGTGCAGGCCTTCAAGCATATCTTCACTTCGCCCAGCTCTGTGGAGAAAGAGAACAAAGCGACGAGATCCGGCAACGCTCGTATCCACGGCATGACCCGGGTCACGACGGCTTCCTTAGCCTACGTTGCTACACAGGCGAGTCCAAGTCTGACCGTCCTTGTAGCTTCAATCACTGAACATCCAAGTAGCTTCGTTTCGCCTTGTCATCCACATCCGTCTTCAGCCGATCTGACACTTCAACCGACTCGGAAAGATTCTACGAGAGCGTATGTGACTTTTTGAACGATCCCGATGAGAAGAACGAGGTTACTGATTTGCTGAGCTGGTGGGATTGGTAGGTCTTTCGTTAATACATCCAGTGCCAGTCTTCTATCTCATCTTTTTGTAGTCAAGTATTCCCCAGCTACGTGAGCCGTGAAGGTGGAATAACGAAGGAAAGCGCACTAGCGAAGTTGAAGGAGAAGAGGGAAAAGCTGAAGCAATTGCAGAACAGGCGAACGTCGTGATACCCAGTAAGCTAATTTATGCAAAGACAGAACTCAATAACCCCCAGCCTCTTGTTCTGCGAATATTCAGGAGATGCACGATAGCTTGAATTGGTCCCGTTGTGCTGCATCAAACCGTAGCTTAACCTTATTGGACTTCCATCCACCGGCCTTCTTTTTTTTACCAGAATGGGGTGTCCCCCCACCCAGCAATAATTAGTTCTACTTTACTGTCTAATGTACCGACTCTTGCGATTTGCGCCGCGTACGGGTTGTGAGCATCATTGCACCATGCTTCAGATCGGACGCCATTTTCCTGCAAACTGTACATCATGTAGGCGACATTGAATTCTTCCGCCAATCATAACCGGCCACAGCGCGAACAAATCCATTCACCTCCCTGCAAAATCCCGTCAACAACGCACCACCAACACATCTTCTTCGTCGATTCAACCATCTCAATCCTGGCATCCCGTCGTAAGTTCGACGCATCCTGAACTTGATATCCCGGCCCTTACGCCTTACCATGCTATTTGATGCGCAGCGGGTGAAAAAGACATCGGCCGAGCATGAAAAAGAACGGAAGGTTACCAGAAGCACCGTTCCCCCAAATTCGAGGTGAAAACAAGCTTCTCCTTCAGCAGCACGTGTAGTCGGTCCCGCCGCCCCGCAAGTATACTATGTGCCAGTGTCAGTATTGGAGTGGACAAATAGAGTGCAAAGAGACAGCACAAATAGAGCGCAAAGAGAGAGCACTTGAAAGAGAGCGAAACCCAGGCTTTGCGCATGTTTTGACCGCACTTAGTATGATCTGACTCGTCACCACCACCGTGGTCTGTTCGTTTCTTCGTCTTCGTCATCCCTACGATCCACGGCACAGAAGAATCCAGGGGCAGACTTTACGTCGCCCCTCAAGGGGTAGACTCTCGCGTCGCTCTTTCACGACCGTGACCCAAACTGTGCCAGTTCCGTCTGCCGACTTCATCATGTATGCATTGATTTTTTGCCTTATTTCCATTAGACTGACTACGCTACCCGCGCTTTCCACCTGTTACTGCCCTGTTCACCTGCATTCAATTTGTTTGGTAATGTTACTCACGTCTCGTATTTAAACTAACTTATGGATACTGTCGCGTACATTCCGAGGCACTTGTGTCATTCCTTCAACATTGTGCCATTGGTACAAGGACCTAATGAAGCTGAAGTCGAAGCTGGAACAAGGCCAAGTGGACGTCCATTTATGCCTAACCAGTAAACGTCCCCAGACACATGCCGCTTTTCTTTGTCCACAGTGGCGGATTCTCCATCATCTTCAGGTACCAGGCCTCTCCGTGATTTGCAAACTCACCACCGACAAAATCAGGCACCAGGTGAGCCATGTCAATCCCTGCTTCGCTGTTGCTGACCCGTCCACTACTTTTGGTTGGTCATCCATTGCTTCCCATATAGTTATCCTGTCCTTCGGGTGGCAGCTGGTGAGGGCGTCGAAATCGTCCTCTCTCTTTTTCAGCGTCTTTACACTAGTTTCAAACATACGATACAAGTTGAAAGCTATCCAACAGCGTAAGCGCTTTGTCGTAAAAATTGCAGGGACTCACACATCTGATAGAGTTACTACAATAGCCAGCTTACCTAGGGTGAGGCGAAGTGCGAAGGGTGCACATGGGTGTGACAGGGCATGGGAGGGTGCAGCGGGGCAAAGTTGAATGGTAGAGGGCAAGGGAGGGTGATGGGGCCGTCGTCAGCGTATACGAGGCGCGTTTTGGTAATACGCGAGTCGACGATCTAGACAATTAAAGTACTTAGTCGCAAGCTAGCGCCTTTAACACATCTCAAGGCTTACCAAGATCCCGCTCAAGATGAAATGACGAAGAGACTTTCCCAATCCTGGAGTTGGAGATGCTCAGTTGGCGAATACGGAATGAATTTTGAGGACGGGCAGTGCGTAATACAGCGTTTATATGCGAAATAAACTCACTGATGATGTAGAATACGCTTACGTACCATGAATGGCAACGGTGATGAAGATGGTGCACTCGGCTGTGCGTATCAGGTTCTATAATGAGTTTACAAAGTGGCACTCTCGCGATAGATAAGTTGGCACACGCCGAGTTCGCTTTGCTTAGCGGTTAGGCACATAATGCACTGGCGAAGCTCCGCATGGCAATCCGTGCATACACTAGCTGCGTTGACTTCAAATGCGACAATGTTCGAGGTCAGTGTGCGATGACTCGCACAGAAAGTTTGATTCATACATTAGAAGCAAGCCGTAGAAGTGTATGCCTATTCGGCGCTTCTGCATCTTGGTCTAGCGGCGGATGATCGTTCACTACAGCCTTTGGCCAGCTCTTCATGAAGGACACGACTAGGCCGGGGAAATTAGGTGGCAACAGGAGTGAGGATCCTTGGTTTTGGCAGGTGGAACGTCTTTGTAGCTCGAGTATTGAGGATCAGGCATGGATAGTTGAAAGTAAGTTCCTATCCGCATTAAGAGTGCGTTACTACTAACTGAGATTAGTGGACAGAGTGGAATGGTTCCGGGATCGGGCCGCCAGGCACGAGAAGAAAAGGAGGAGCCGAATTTGACCGTACCATACAATTTTTTTACCAAGACGAGTGACGTTTGGACTGATCTGGCAGCTAAGAATGCAAGTAAACTTAGAACGCAGCATACGCGCGCAAACAGGCTGCGTACAACAAGGCTATTGCTCTACGAGTGGTTCTACACAAATATGGTTCAAACGTAAGTCCCCTCCTGTAGCCATGGTCACCGTGTCTTACGATAGCCATTCTACTAGACGTCTACTTAGCGTATTCACTCACCTCCTAAGGTAAGCTTTATAAATGATTTCGGACATACGTTAATCGTCTTTCTAGACTACATATTAGCGAATACTTATAACCTAGTGATACAACCTACTCAACTATGTCCTACAAAGTGATACACTATAGCCTATAGGAATATGGCTTGCGTGGTATCTTGCATTTTGGATATATATCAAGATGTTCGTTCAAATCGAATCCCCGTTGCATTCGGCTCTGCCTGTACATCTCCTGTGTTCGTCTCCGCCTCTCCCCTCGATCCTTGCCCTTCATCATTCCATCTTGCCTAGCAACGACATCGGTTTCTTTTAATTTCCAACACCTCTTCGTCACATCCAGCGATCGTTCCCGCCAGCTCTTGCCATCGCCTTGCCACCCCTCTGACCTCTCCGTGCCCGGGAAGACGTGGAGAGTATATTTCGGATGACCGTCCTCAAAGCCTCGCGCCGTCCAACAGTCTTTGTCCACGGTATGCGCTTTCGATCCCCCCCTCCTCAAGGTCAATGGTATCGGCCGACGAACAAGAAATTGACTCACGTTATCACCCCGTCAACATTTCTTTCGTCGTCGAATGCCTTCCTTGCATCGCTCGCATGTTTTTCCAACGCCAGGGAAGTCTTCTCCAGTGCCTCCTTCTCTTCTGACCATGGCAATTCAGGGTCCGTTGTTTTTGAGGGCGAAAATTCGGGGTTGGGAATCGTTTGACATGTGAGTTTAGAAGCGTGTGAGTGATAAAGTGAGATGGGAGAAGGCAGAGAATGACTGAGGATACTGGAGTTGAAGCAGCCTGAGTGATGCGAGTGGTGGGGGAAAATGGAGAAGGGCAGGCAGGGAGCGACTGAGGATGCTGGGGCAGGAGTGACTTCTCGATGTGGCGTTGATTCGCCCACCGACGCCAGCTTCACTGCTTGTGCAGCTGCCAACATTGCACGTCGACAGTGCCGTTCTCAAAGCAAGTTCAACTTTATACTGCCAGACTTATGCCACCCAGCCGCCAACATTGCATATTGACCGTAAGCGGAAATTTAACTTCGTCACAAATATGCCCTGTCATTCCTTCTATAGATTTCATATTTGCTGCCTGCCATAACCATGGTAGCCAAACCTGTCCGACTTACGTTGCACTCTTCATTTTATATAAGGTAAGATTCTACGACACATTTCTTGTAGGGCTCTGATTTGTGTGCCATAGCCAACTTTTTGACGTTGTTGACCAACCATCCCCTCTTTCGCCCTCCAACTGCTCAACTACATGATGCACTCCACCCCATACGTTGTCCAGGTAGGCCGGATTTCGATGTTGCTGACTCACCACCCCCCTCCCTTGCCCTCCACCACTCAACCACGCTCTCCTGCACCCCACTGCACCCACTGTGCCCTCCCATGCCCAGGCTCCTGCACTCTCCCACATCCTGTTGCACCCCTGCGACACCTGAGCAAGCCGAGCACCTGAGCACCAGTCACTAGTCATGGACAGCCCTCGAATAATATATAACTGGTTACACCTGGTTTGGGCTGTTTCATAACCAGTTACGGTTACAGTTGGCATTGGTGACCAGACTTGACCAATTAGATGTGACATTGTAATGCTTGACAGTGTACCTCTACAGATGGTAGAGTTTTCATTTGGGACAGAGTATTACCATATGCAATAATAATTGTCTGTTCTACTGTGCTTGAGCATATGAGATCATGCCTTATCAAACCATGACTGCCTGACAGTGCCTGATCAGAAGCACTATCACACCAAATCCTGCCATCCAAAGAACAGGAATTGAAAGTCTGATGCACATTGCACTTTTTACAAACCATTGTGGTCCTTGAGCAGAGGCACAGTCAAACCAATACTGGTATGGTTCAGGTAAAGCTGGATCAATGTCACCATCCTGCTACCAGTGATGTAACTTATTATCCTTGATCCAATGGTTAACAAGCTGATGCCCCTGATCTAACCCCTCAACACTGGGAGATCTTACAAACCATGGCTGCCTGACAGCACTGATCAAGGGTATCATCAAGGCAAACTCAGACATTCAATGGCCAGAAAACAACAGGCTGACACTCATTATCTGCCATCCCATGTCTTGCACATATGATAATATTGTAACTACCAGATGGCATTTGGTCAGAGGTCCCTTTGCACCAATGATGGTATGGTCTGGTAGACATAGATCAGTCAATACCTTCCTGTTGTTGTTGATGTTCATGATCTGTCTGTGACACCATGAAAGAATTTGATCAGAGGTACCATCCTTGTAATGAGTGAGACACCTGACTTTTTTGGGTTATTCTGGCAGTCCTTATGCAAGTTAATATGTCTGGCATCTCATGACCTATGTAGTCACCCTTACACATCTTTGCAAGTTGTAACTACTGGTATCCATTGGTCACACTCTGATATCTGTGATGTAATCTGCCATCACTACCGTGTCTTATCTACCCTGAGACAGCTGGTAGGTTTTCATAAATATTATACATAATTGACAAGAATTGTCATACTTATTACTCCTGATCATTATATTATAGCCTTTTTCTCAGATAGTCCCACACTTGTGAGAGAGCCAATTCTGGGCTACCTTGTGAAATCTACCAACCCTACCGTCCTTTATATTACATTATCAATCGATACATCAGAGTTGTATATATTATAGTTTTTTTGGTTGTTATAAAGCTTTATATACCCTTATCCATTTTCAACCATTTTCCTGATGGAGTACTTCATTGAAGACGTTATAGATTTTCCAGGATGCGGGTATCTTAACCCGATAAGCCGCTAATCCCACTTTCTCTATCACTTCGTAAGGCCCAACGAACTTCCCTTCCAACTTCTTTGTCACTTGTAGCGTAGGGAGGTTTTGAGTGCTAATGTATACTTTATCTCCCACTCGATAATCCCGTGTTGGTTGTCTCTTTTTATCATACTGTTTTCGCATATTTTCTGCCGCTCTATTCAGTCCTCGTCGTGCTTGATCGCATGCTTCCACCAGTCGATCAACCCATTCATCTACCGCCTGTACCTTCCGTTCTACCGTCAATTCGAGTCCTTTATTAGGATTTCGCCTGTTATTCAAGAAGAAGGGAGAGAATCCCGTTGCCGAGGAGGTCATTACACTCCCCCCCCCTTACCCATAGGAATCCTATAGGAATTGTCGGATTCCTATAGGATTCCTATAGGATTCCGATACATATGGTTGTCAGCCATTTTGGCTGAGTAATCCTACTTCATTCCAATGAGAGTCCTATTGGAGTTATTGGACTTTAATAGGAGTGAATAGGACTCATCCTATGGGAGTTTAATAAGAGTTTAATCAGACTATGCATAAATACAGTAGAAAGACATGTAGTATTGCTATTTTGAGCTTGTTTGTATATATTTACATATATTTGAAAGTGGTAGGTGCTGTGGGCTCCACTTCTGATGTTTAAATACCTCTAGAAACAGTGCTGAAAGCACCAAAACCCTCTTAAAAAATCTAAAAAAATGTTGAAAAATACCCAAAAATTATGTAGTGCTAATATTTGTGTTTGTTTATATTTGTTTATATGTTTGGTGGAAAATGGAGAATATTCAGCTTCTTTCACCACATTTGTTAGGATGTTTGAGAATGGACATGTGTGACAGGGGTGTGTGACATGTTTGTGACATGCCTCAAACAATCTGCAAAAAAATGCCTAAAAAATTGTGGCATCTCAAATGTGCAGGAATGAACATGCCAAACAAGACTAAATTTCAAAAGTCTTAAAATATATGGAAAAATCAATGTGATTAGGCTGAGTCATATATATATCACAATGCTATGTGGAAGCCAGCATTAGCAGTGGCCACATTGCCATTGTCACATTTCCACTTGACACCTAAATTGTGAGAAAACTAGTACCTCTGGTAACACTGCTGGTATGTATAGTATAGCCTATACTTGTGAATATGAGCCTCAGGTGCACTTTGAGATACATAGTTATTCCAAGGTTAAATGTAATGAGGCTGAGTCTTATGTGACCCAAGCCCTGCAAGATGTTTTAACACAACTTTAACACCACTGCAGTGGCAAGCACCACCTGTCAAGGTGGACCATGCTGTGAGAAGCAAAGGAAACATGTGATGGCTCTGATCCTAGTCACATAATCCTGGTTGTCCTTGAGTTGGATTTGCCACTTGGTGGCCCATAGTCTCCAAATTAGTTGTTTCTCTCATTTAACTGGGCATGTTTACTAAATTGTAGACAATTGTTGAGAGGTGGAAGTTGACAATTACCATGTCAGCCACCATTAAAGAGTCACTGATCTGTTTATGGTATGGACTCCCAAATTATGCACACCTGATTGGTTGGACAGGCCCACTTATTTTTCTACTTACTCATTTTACTATATGTATGGTTGACTAATTCAGTGTGTCATTGTTCTCTTGATTATGGAGTTCAATACATATGTTTTTAGTGTGGATGTTTAGTAGGCTGGTTGTCATTATGCTGCTAACAACTACTCACCACCATGTGATCACCAGATAACCAACATAAC
This sequence comes from Amanita rubescens, assembly GCA_015039365.1. Lineage (NCBI taxonomy): Eukaryota > Fungi > Basidiomycota > Agaricomycetes > Agaricales > Amanitaceae > Amanita > Amanita rubescens. Next base: position 96,164 of record WION01000056.1, read on the forward strand.
CAACAACTCATCTCTGCTCCCAGTTCTGAGTCCTCCCCTAGTTGAAACTTGACTTCAATACATACATAGTAGCCACAAATCCTCATAATCACAACCTTCTCACATTTGTTCATGACCTCTGACAACTCTCTCTGCAATGTCATAGGTGATTGATGGCCACTGTTGCCAGCAACAACAGTGGCCACATTGTGGAAATTGATCATGACACAACCACTGGATCTGATTCATACTAAGTGGCAATCTCTACACTGCAACTGCACATGGAGCCCACTTTTGGCATGCAGGTAGAGTTGATCATGTTGGCCTTGACCCATAGGTGACTACATCCACTACTGTTGACCTCTGAAGCAATTACTCACTATTGAACAAGTCACTGCAAGTGATTGACTTCTGCTACCATTGAACCATCAGCAACCTCAACTTCCTACAACAGACCAAACTACACTGACTATCACATCACCAGAAATCCTTGACTGAATTGTGTTGCATTGTGGCTTTGCAAGTGGTCATGGCACATGGAATGGTGATGGTGACATAATTCTTGCATGTTGTTGATGAAATGAGTTTTGGCATTTTTAATTATTTTTACTTGTCAATTCTCTCAGACTTGTCTGAAAAAATGTATTTTGCAAATATCTCAAGTTTGGCTTTATTTGGTCCCCAAATCCCTACATGCCCTAGATCACATGATTTTTCTGCATTTTTAAAGTATTTTTGAGATTTTATTGCAAGCATAAATAACACCAAGCAATACCAAACAACCATCCACAGCCCCTCCAAACTCATACCTTCAAAAAATGCTGTCAAATGATGCCCATATTGTTTATTTTGTGCAAACAAACATAAACAAATGCAAATATCTACTTTGGGAACATTTTTAGCATTTTTCAAAATCTTATCAGATTGTTATCAGAATCCTATAGGAATCAGGGATTCCTATAGGACTCTTATCATACTGGGGGGGGAGTGTAAAGTACTGTTGCCGAGTGCACTCGATCGTTATGGCAGAATTGGGCTACCGCCAGCCAATCACTCCAGTCGTCTTGTTGATGATTCACGAACATCGTCAGGAATTCTTTTACTTCTTGATTCACTCGTTCGGTCTGTCCATCAGTTTGAGGGTGGTATGCCGTTGAAGGGTTGGCTTTGATCCGGAGTACGTGGTATAATTCCTTCATGAATTTCGACACGAACTGTGGTCCTCTATCGCTAATTACTTTCTCTGGTATCCCGTGTTCTCTGAAAATATGATCTCGAAATAGTACTGCTACTCCTTCACTTGACAGCGTCGTATTCGTGGGTATGAAGTACGCTTTCTTGGTGAACTGGTCCACCACTACAAGTATCGCGTTGAACCCTTTGGATTCAGGTAACGGTCCAATCATGTCCACGGCCACAGATATGACGCTCCACGGTCCTCTGGGTACTTCGTTGGGATGGAGGGGCGCCGCCTTCTTTTGTCGGTCCGGTTTTACTGTCTGACAGGTTCGGCAACTGCGTACGTAGTCTTCCACATCTTTCCTCATTCCCGGCCACCAATAGTTTCGTAGCATCAGTTCAATTGTTTTATTTACTCCCGAATGTCCCCAACGATGATGTTCCGCGATGAATTGTTCTCGCAGTTTTTGGACCTTCGGAACATACACTCTTTCTTGCCACGTTACCAATCCTCCTTCTCTTACTCGCCACCCATCTTCTTTATTCTCCACTGCTTTCTTGACCTTCTCCTCCCATTGCCTCTGATTTATCTTTCTCAATTCATTTTCCATTTTATGTAGATCGTCTCCTTCTTCCCATACTCGTATAAAATATTCTTTTTTTAACAATGTCGTCCCTTCGTTATCCGTTTCTCCTTTATCATGATCCGCTCTGCGAGATAAGGCGTCGGCCTTGGTGTTGGTTTTTCCGGGTCTGTGCTTTAGGATGAAGTTGTATTCCTGTAGATCCAGTACCCATTGCGCCTGTCTTCGATTGATGTTTTGAGGTTTTCGGAAATAAGTGAGATTCTGGTGATCGGTTAGAATCTCAATCTGTTCTTCTGTTCCCTTCAAATAGTGAGACCATTCGTATAAGGCATGCATGACCGCCAACAGCTCCTTATCGTACACTTCATAATTTCTTTCAGCGGGATTTAACGATTTTGAGATGAACGCTACTGGTCTCCACGTGCCATCTTCTTGTTGTTGAGATAATACCGCTCCCATGGCAAAGTCCGATGCGTCCGTTTCTACTCGATATTTTCCTTTGTCTGACGGTATTGCTAGTACCACTTCCTCCCCTACTCTCATCTTCAACCCCATAAACGCTTCCTCCTGTAGCACCGTCCACATCCATTCTTCTTTCCCTGTCAGTCGTGTGAGAGATTTGGCTATTTTTGCAAACCCTCGTATGAATCGCCAATAAAAGTTTACGAATCCTAAGAATTGTTGTAGTTCTCGTTTATTTGTAGGTCTGGGCCAATCCAATATCGCTTGTACTTTGGCTTTATCCATGCGTATAGAGTCGTGCGATATTATTAATCCTAGGAATTCAATTGTTTTTTGATCGAACCAACATTTCTCTGCTTTCAACGACAATTTGTACCGCTTTAATTTTTCTAAGATTCGATTCACATGTAGTTTATGCGTCTCTTCATCTTTAGAGTACACCAATATGTCATCCATGTATATCACCACCCATCCTTCCGCTATTTCCTCTCTAAATATGTCATTCATCATCGTTTGAAAGGTTGCCGGTGAATTCGTGAGTCCAAAGAACATTACTAATGGCTCAAACAACCCTCTATTCGTTCTGAATGCCGCCTTCCACTCATCTCCTTCCTTTATCCATATGTTATTGTACCCCCACCGGATGTCCATCTTCGAGAATACTTTTGCGTGACTAAGTTGATCCACTAGTTCAGATATCAGTGGTAATGGATATCTGTTCTTTATTGTCATCTCGTTCAGTTTTCGGTAATCTTGTACCGGCCTCAACTTCCCATCCTTCTTTTTGATGAAGAAGAACGGCGATGCCATCGGGGATTTGCTGGTTCTTATCCGCCCTGTTTCTAGGTTATCTTTCAGGAACGCATCTAATTGCCCTTGTTCCTCTTTATTCAGTGGGTAGATTTTACAATCCACCGCTTGGGCGCCAGGTACCAACTCGATCGCGTGATCCCATCTTCCTCGTTTTGGCAGTTCATCAAACGTCTCCTTGTCAAACACTTCTCGGTGACTTAAATAATGAGCGGGTACGATATCTTTCACATCGCGTTTTATTTGATTTGCTACCGCTATTTCAGTCGCCGTGGTTGCGTGAGCTCTTATTCCCCAACTCGTTCCTTCGTCCTCCATTACCGCTAACAATCTATCTCCCTCCTCCCACTCATGTGTTCCACTGGTCTCATCATTGCCCTCAGTGTCTATAGCGTCGTCGTCCTCTCCTTCTATGTGGCATGTACCTGGGCAATTTTTCATAAGGAGTGAGCCTGTCTTCCAGTTCACGATCGGATTATGATGTCTTAACCAATCGTGTCCTAAGTATATGTCAAGCTTTCCGAGCGCAGATACGCCGAATTCGAACACTTCGTAGTGAGTCCCTACTTGCAGTTTTAATTGTACCATCTCTTTTAACGCTCCCCCTAAGTTCGGCATGCCGTCGGCGTTATAGACGGGGATGGGTCGGTCTAGGCGGCGTGTATTAAGATTATGTTGTCATACAAATTTTTCGTTAATGCAAGAGCCCGTGCATCCCGAGTCAACGAGTATCTCTACCCTCTGTCTCTGAAAGGTATCGAGTGTGGTGATCACGCCGCTGACTGTTATTTGGTTCTTTCCTCTCCCCCGCACATAACGTTCCTTCGTCTTTAAATTTTGCAAATGCCACAATGCATTTTTTTCCATCATTCCGTTCAACGCATTCACCGTCTCTGCTGTCGCTTCCCTTTCTCTCGTTTTATGTACCCATTGTTTTAGACTTTGCACCGCTATTTCTTCTGGTTGTTCCCACACCCTTCTCACCATCCACGGTCCCTTCCACGTTTCTAATTTGTCTTTTTTTGTCGTTATCTTTTTGTTCCTCCATTTATGTTCTAACCCTCTGAGTTCGTACATAATGCAATCGATATTCAGTTTAGAATCTTCGTGTTGTACATCAGGGGTCGTAACATAACGTTCTTCGGTCAGTATCATTGGAGATACGTCTACTGACCGTTCTGAAAACCCATCAACGCCGCTATTTCTACTCTCTCTTCCTCCGTTGCTCCATCAATCCTTTCTTTCCATGTTACTTCTCTAATCTCTTTCACTTCTTTCTTAGGTCCCCAACACGCTTCCGTCATGTGTCCCAATTTTCCACAGTTTTCACACTTGGGCGCGTTCATCGTCCACTCTCTCACTTCTCTTCTCTCTCTCTTCGGTTCCTTACAATCCCTTGATATGTGACCGAACCGATTGCAGTTATAGCATTTAACCGGTCCTCTTCTGCGGTCTATCTGCATGGCGTTTGGATCTGATCCTGATCCAGAAGGAGTTGCGGTTGAAACCGTTGCTCCTGTGGCTGTCGCAGTCGGTTTCATCTCCTGTGGCGTTGACGTGGGACTTTGGAAGAACCTAGGTCTAAATATAGGTCGGGTCGTTGTCCCGTATAATTTCTGTCCGTCTCTCCACGCCTTGTCCAGTGCCGTTGCTCGGTCGTACCACAGTTGTAGATCCCCTGCTGTCGCTCCATCACCGGGCGCTCCGTTTTCTACTATCTTCATTCCTAGTGGTGGGTTCAATCCTCCTTTGAACTGGGCGATTAACGCGATTTCGTTGAAATTTGTCAGTTGTGCCCAGCTCTTGAAGTCGATGATATAGTCCTCCACCGGTCTCTTTCCTTGCTTCAACTCTCTCAGATGTCTAATCGCTTCATCTCTCGTCTCCGTGGTCATGAAGAACGCTAGCGCCTTCGCTTCGAAGTCGTTCCAGTCATCAAATGGTGGTTGGTGGGTGAAGGGGGTGATTCCTAGTTCTGCCGGTCTTGGCGCTACCACCATTTCTCCCGCTGGTGATACCACTCCCACCACTTCGTCTCTCGGTTCTACTCCCATTCTCAGCTGTCTCCATGTGTAGTCTTTCGCTCTCGGCGTGTTCGTTATTTCGTCTATAAATTCCATGAATTCTTGCAGTTTAACTCCCGCCCAATTCTCTGCTCTATTCGCCGTTCCTCCTTTTATTCGTTGGAGGGCAATTGCGATCATTTGGGTACCGTTGAGTACTTCTGTCAATGCGAAGTACGTTCTCATCAATCTCAGCCAGTGCGCTATCTTTTCAGGTTTGCCTTCATACGCTTCTGGCGGATCGATTTTCATCTGTGGTCTGGGGGGTCGGGGAGGTTCTCTGAACACTTCTCTTATTTCTCCTATTGCTCGGGCTACTCCATGTCCCGCATTTCATTGGTCTACTGGGGCTGCTGCCAACCAAAGCGCTCGTACTGCGGCCGGTGCTAACGACCCTATCAATGCAGCTAACAATCCTACACACGCTCCTATCAACGCCTCCGTCGGTGTATATGGCATTCTTCTTGTCTTCACAGGGACAAAGGGAGTTCTTTATACTGTTCGTTTGGTTCTCGTTCGTTTTCTCCTATGGATCGAATAGGTACGCCCAAACTCGAACGAATCGTAGTTTTACAAGGTCTGCAACTCTAAGTTTAGAGCAGTCCCTGTTCTATCTTGTTAACCCTCGAGTCCGGGTTTATCAAGCGGTAGTGGATACGCGCGATGTGCAGCGTGAGGAGGTATGTGTATCTGAAGTGGGCTACTAGCGCTATCAAGCACAGTGACCGTCGAATAATTTGCGTGTCCGTTGTGGGCGACGACGGACAAGCGAGTGTGGTAGTGTTAAGAGTCTTATGATTTTGTTAGGAGGTGATCCCGACACAATCACTAGGACACTCGAGACTAAGAACGCAGATGGGAAATGAGAATGAGATTGCGTCTATGGACGACAGAAACAATCATAAGACTAAGGGATATGTAAACAGCGTTCAGGTATATATACTCGGACTCGTTATTCCCATGCCGTCGTTCCGCGGAATTCTTAGGTAAGCGTGGGAACTTCTTGTAACTAAAAGAAAAGAAAATGAAATAAAATGAAAATGAAATCTCAACCGTTACATACAGGAAGAGTGGCTGACAAGTTGACATGTAAGGATAAATGGGAGATTCCACTTGATCTTGCCTAGGGATCCTCTGTTGTGACCCTCCCAATGTTTATCTTTGTTATGTGTGATCCCAAATCAAAAAACGCGCCACAGAAAGATCTTGTTTTGGTGGAGATATGGCTGCTCATCATGGCAGACAGTGAGCACACCAATTTCATTTGTGGCATGATTGGTATGTAATATTTATATTCTGACATGCCAAACACCTTCCTATATCCCTAATGGGGACATACCAAAAAAAGCGCCACAGAAATAACCAGTATTGATGGAGATATTGTCATTTGTTGCTCCTCACTGTTGTCAACAGTGAGCAAGACATGTTGCATTCTGACAGAAACCACTTGCATTTTTTACATTCTAACATAGTGGATAGGTGCATATACATATAAGGAAGATGTTCCAAAAAACGCGCCACAAAAACATTCAGTATTAAGGGAGATATTGCAATTTCTTTCTGCTCATCACCAGCAACAGTGAGCAGATATTTCCCAAAATGGCAAGTCCGAAGTGCGCTATTTCCATTTTTGGAAACCCGCCACTGGATGCTAAAGCACACATTACATTATCAATTTCCTTTTTTAGAAATTTGACCCTGAAAATCAATCAGTGAATATCTCAATGAAATCAGCACCAAACATTGTCATACAACCACATTTAGAAAGCCACTGACCAAGGCTACACAATTGATTGACCCTGAGATTACGTAATCATTTCCTTTTTAGGAAATTCGACCCTGAATGACCCATTTTGTGCCTTATTTGGAAGTTTGACACTTTTCCAAAAAAGGAAATTGTGCCATAACATGTACAAACACCCTCACATCCTTCCAAAAATGGTATCCTGACTTGCTTACCTTAATTATCCCTTGTTTCCGAGTTGTGATCACATTCCCATCTCATAACATGTACAAACATATCCCCCACCTTCCAGAAATGGTAATTTAGTTGTGGGAAAAAAGACTTAACCAAAATCTCTCTATATATTTATCAGAGTTATTGAAAGTGTGCCGTAGGCCCTTAAACCTCGCTAATTAGCTCTGGACACTCAATCGGTGTCCACTGCTAATTAGGCGAATTTAGCCGGCTTAACAGGTGATATGGCAAGGATCATGTGATTTTTCTGCATTTTTTAAAGATTTTTTCAGATTTTATTATCAGTGTAAATATTGCCAAACAACACCAAACAAGTATGGCCAGGATCATGTGATTTTTCTGCATTTTTTAAAGATTTTTTCAGATTTTATTATCAGTGTAAATATTGCCAAACAACACCAAACAAGTATGGCCAGGATCATGTGATTTTTCTGCATTTTTTAAAGATTTTTTCGGATTTTATTATCAGTGTAAACAATGCCAAGCAATGCCAAACAGACAAACATAATGTAGAAAGACTAGTAAAATATGTTAACATTTTTTGTAACACATGTGGAATGTATGTGGAATGTATGTGGAATCCTCAGATTCTGTGGAATGAGTGTGGATTCCATGTGGAATGGGGGGGGAGTGGAAAGTACTGATAATAGAGTAACTGTTCTTGTGGTCGCAATGAATAATGACAGGGTGTTCTGCTCCTTCAAGCAGGTATCTCCATTCGTTGTAAAGAGCGTAGTAGATGGCAAATAATTCTCGGTCGTAGATTTGCCATCGTGTTTCAGTCGGTGTTAAGGCATGGGATAGGTATCCGCATGGGTGTAAGTCGCCATTGTCATCTTTCTGCATGAGAACTGCTCCGATAGCGCGGTCTGATGCATCCGTTTGTAGAATAAAGGGTTTGTTAACATCGGGCATCATTAAGACAGGTGCGGATGTGAAGCGTTCTTTTAATAGATCAAATGCGACTTGGCATTCTGCGGTCCATGTCCATAATTTGTTTTTCTTTGTTAGGTCGTGCAGGGGTCGTGCAAGGTGGGCGAATCCGAAAATAAACCTTCGGTAGTAATTTCCGAATCCTAAAAAGGATCTAACTTGTTTAACGGTAGAAGGGGTTGGCCAGTCCCTGATTCCGGCAAGTTTGATCGGGTCCATTTTTATTGTATTTTTGGATATGACGGTGCCTAGAAAATCAACTTCTTTGGCAGCGAATTTACACTTTTCAAGCTTGAGGTAAAGATCATGTTTCTGTAATCGTTCAAGTACTTGTTTTGTTCGAATCTCGAGTTCTTCTTTAGTGCGTGCGTGTATTAGCATGTCATCCATGTAGATGACGAGCCATCCTTTTTCTGTAAAATCCCTGAAATAATCGTCCATCATAGCTTGAAACGTTGCTGGTGAATTTCGTAATCCAAAGAACATGACGTTAGGTTCAAATAAACCTCGATTGGTGATAAAGGCGGCTTTCCATCTGTCAGATTCCTTGATTTGAATGTTATTATATCCCCAACGGATATCCAATTTCGTAAAATATTCCGAATCTTTGAGTTTGATCATAAGATTGGAGATAAGGGGTAGTGGATATGCGTTTGGTTTAGTATATTCGTTCAAATATCGATAATCTTGGCAGGGTCTTAGTTTTTGTGCTTCTTTCTTTTCTACAAAGAAGAAAGGTGATGCCTGCAGTGATTTTGATGGTCTGATGTAGCCTTTTTCGATGTGTTCTTTAATCCATTCGTCCAGTGTGTTCTGCTGTTTCGGGGATAAGGGATATATTTTTCCTCTTTTTGGTATGAAATCATCGCGAAGTTCTATCTGGTGATCCCAGGATCGGCTTTCTGGGAATTGTTCACTTGCTTTTTTCTCGAATACATCTTTCCATGCCGAGTATTCAGGAGGGAGCGTGTAAACCTCCTCTGTTTGGTGGTATTTGTGTTCCATTTGTTGAGCTGGTGTGTATCGTGTGATAGTTACTTGGTCATATTCGTCTTCTGACCAGCTTCCTATATCCTCAAATGTATGCGTGTTCCATCCGTGATCTGTCATCTGTGATCCTTTATGTGACATCAAATATCCGATGACGAGATCTTCTTCCCATTCAGGCATAGCTATTCTGTCAATCTGCTGACAGATGCTCCGAAGTGATGCCTTGATCTTGTCCTGTTCAGAGTCTCGGAACTCTAGAGTCTTTTCTCTCCAATTTACGTCAGGGTTATGCTTCTCTAGCCAAGGAAGCCCCAGTATAATCGTTTGTTTTCCTATTGCTGATACGTAAAACCATTTGGTCATGCGTTTTCCGTTCATTTCGAAGGTGATAAGACATTGTTCATCAATTTCTCCTTCTTTGTTTATGGTGCCATCGACGTTATAAACTCTAATGTTTTTCGTTTTCTCCATTTGTGTGCTATCCTTTTGTCGATAAATATCCCTTCGGCTCCGCAGTCGACAAGGGCAACGAGGTTTTCAGTGTTGTTTTCAGTCTCAACTTTGATAGGGACAGATAATCTTCGTTTCGAAATAGATTGTACTGTTACATGAGATATATCGAGAGTTGGATCTGATGTTTCCGGAACTTCATCCACTGTCATGAGTCCCACTGTTAAAAATCCTCGTTATCGTCGGCAAGAGATAGTAATAGATCATTCTTTTCGTCGATTGACATCCCTTTCATCAGCGCTCGGATGTTCTTGGTGTTGAACTTATAATATACGATATACATATAGTATATAGTAAATATAAGTGATATCATTAGTTTACACTAACTAATGTAATAACGCTCAGTTACTTACTCGTCTCTTAACCAATCATAATAGTGGATGATTGAGTGTGAGATAATATATTGACATGAGAATATATTCAACATATTCTCATACTCATCTACCAATCATAATAGTGGATGATTGATGATGAGAACATATTCTGACATGAGAATATCCTAGCGATATTCTCATGAGATCATCCAATCATAATAGTGGAACTATTGATGATGTGAATATATGTTGACATGAGAATAGAAGACATATATACGTTATGGTTATCGACCTATCACATTGAAGATTGATAATGTAATGAGTCAGTCAATATAATTGATGAGTCAAGTGCTGCGCAAAGCTATGCATTGCTGTACAATAGCTGTGCATTGCTGTGGAATGATGCCTTATGAGTCAAATACCTTTGACTCATACTGATAAGACTCTTTGTACTTATTTGTAGTTTAGTAGTATATAAACTGTACTCTAGTAGCGTCAATCCCTATCCTATTATCCTCTCTACTGTCTACTGTTGAGCCCCAGCTCCAGTAAGCTCTTAACAACTCCACACCACACTCGGTAAGTAGTACATTCCATGTACTAGACTGCGCTGCTCGCTAGGGACTTGTTACCCCTAGTTTCAACAGGTTATGGGCCCCGAAACCAGACGCCTTTGGCGCTATTGGTTGTGAAAGCCAAGCGACGCACACTCTCAAGTCATTGACGGAGAGAAAAGGTAAAACAAAGGTAACTGGGCGAGGCGCCCAGTGTGGTTTTCATTTTCTTGTTAGATTAGTCACCGCACTTGGCTAACCCTTCTGGGAAGTGTGGGATAGACTCAGTGTCATCCACTTACCTGGATTGTATACGCCCGGACCCAGGGCTAAGGGGACCCCGTTAATTACTCAGCGGTCTAAATTACGAGTATCCCTGCACAAGGGACAGTCTTGGATGACGTTAAAAACCGGCCTAGATCGCCTTAAAAATCTCGCAGTGGACCATTACTGCGTCAATAGAAATTGGCTCACTAGTGAAGTGTGAACTTCACCGGTTATTACCTACCGTATAAAAGGGTAACGTCCCACACTGTATTACCGCTTGGGCAGTGTGATGTGATTGGACGTATTGAACCACGCTATACCATCATCAGGATTTTCGATCCTGTAAAATACCTAATATATGTACAAGTAATAATAGATTCTAGTATAAGGGGTGAGATGAGGTCACATTGTGGACCGTACACTCTGCCTATCGAGAATGCGCCCTTAGGGACTTCTCTAGATTAGGAATACACTCAGCTGTAACCCAGCGGTGTCTAGATTAATTCTTAAAAACTTGTACATACACGTCTAGTGGGGGATTGAGACCCCATAGACCATCTAAGTGATGGACTTATCTCATGTATTTGGGAATGCAGTCGTTATCGTCATGGTTATTCCAGAGATTAAACGGTTATCATTTGATCGTTTAAGAAGGGACAAGGGCCGATCCCCGAGTCTTTAATCTATTGTCAGACGCTTAGGTTGGCTATTCTTACCTACATTGGATCATATCCCACGCAAATATTATGCTGCGTTATTAGATGCTAAAAACATCGAAGTGGATACCAATGTGACATAGATCTTGGTTAATATAACACCTTTCATAACGATTAGTACCAAATTCAACATGCATGACAAGAAGAAACAATGATGTGCGAAACTTGTGCCGAAACATCCAATTTGCGTACAAATTATCTGTTTTCTGGGATTAGTAAGGGCTGAAGGCTCTGAACGCCCATTCCTTTCTTTTGATCTTATCCAAAGAACTATGTGATGATTAAACCTCCTGATTTCAGCAAAATTTTAAAATCAATTTTTTCATTTTATATAAAAATGTCGTTTGTAAACTCTTTCTCGCCGTTGTCTTCTGCTGGCGGTGCCCTTGGCACTCCGATTTCTTCGAGGACAGTCCCCTCTCGGACTACCCCGAACAATTTGCCCGGCTCTGGCGCCCGGCATCTCCAGGCCCCCGGAGGTCTTTACTGTCCCCCCCCTATTCCGATCGGAGTCCGATCGGAGTCCTAGGAGTCCTATAGGAGTCACATCGGAATTTATTACAAATGAGATTACATTAACATTACAAATTTTTTGACACTACATTTTTCAATCGGACTGGTATCGGATGAATAGGAAGCCTTCCGACGGACTCGAATAGGACATAGGACTCTAATAGGACTATTCCTATAGGACTCCGCTTTTTAATGTAGTCTTTGTAGTCTCATTTGTAATACCACCATTTGCCAAGAGTACTGTGTGACCGTGGGAAATTTTGGAAAAAAATTGTGAAAAATGCAGAAAAATCATGTAATCAGATTAGTTTGTAAATGAACATGCCAAACAATGCCAAACTCAAGTTATTTGCAAAATACTGTTTTAAACGCTTCGTGTTGAAAAATTGAATGGCTGCCAAAAATCTGGAAAAATCCGGAAAAATCATGTGATCAGATTAGTGTGGAAATGGACATGCCAAACAATGCCAAACTCAAGATATTTGCAAAATACTGTTTTAAACACTTCATGTTGAAAATTTGAAAGGCTGCTAAAAATCTTGAAAAATCTGGAAAAATCATGTGATCAAGATGGTGCAAGAATCATGCTCCAGAACAGAGCCTTTGAAACCCAAGATATTTGTAATTAATTCTTCAGATATAATGGAGAGAAATTTGATAGGTTGCCAAAACATCTTGTGACTTTGTCCAAGGGCCCCTGGTCACATTGATAAGACAAACCACTGGAGGTGTGGGGTCAGGGAAACTTCAAACATATTAGGTAAAACAATAGAATATCATAGTCTTAGGTTTGAGGCAATTCTGGAACAGAGCATGGACAACAAAGTTATAGTATAACTACTAGTAAAGGTGAGACTGACTGATATTGGCCTATAGGGCACTGTACCTAACTTCAAATTACTAATAGTACTTGTGATTGGAGGTAGCTGATAATGATCATGATAGTAGGACACTCAGTGTGGCAGGGCACAGGTGCCAGATAGTGTTGCCATTGTGATTGGAACTTTGGAAGTTGATACTAATTACATGATGTCACTGAGCCACCATTCTGTTACTAATAGTATTGACTCCCACATTATGCATGCCTGATTAGTTTTGGAAGTGACAGGCCCTCTTATGTATCTCTACTTACTCATCAAGTTATCTATCATTGTCCACACTTTGTTCAATTTCTGTCTGAAACATCCAAAGACTCTATCCTACTATTGTATTAGCACTCGTCATATCATCATTCTCTTAGTATTTGAGTTAACCATTGCTGAGTTAACTTTGCCACATGCTTCTAGTGTGGAAGCTTAGTACATCAACTAACACAGCAAAAGTCTGATCATAGCCTTGTCTGATGTTGTCTGATGCTTAAGTGTCTCTCACTGCTCAGATGGTTAGACAGTCAGACAAGTCAGACAACTTATGAAACACTGTCTGTCAGACAGTCAGATAATCAGTGTGTCAGCATCTGTCAGTGCCTGTTAGATAGTCAGACAACCAGATAATTAGTGCATTAACATCTGTCAGTGCCTGTCAGATAGTCAGATAGTCAGACAGACAGACAGACAGACAGACAGACAGACAGTCAGACAGTCAGACAGTCAGACAATTATTAATATGGTTCTAACAACCACAACTCACTGTGTACCCGGCATCACCAAATAACCAAGAACTCATCTCCACCTGCTTTCACCCCTTGACTTCAATACATACATAATCACAAATCCCTCATATTTACCTATGACAATTATAGGTGATTGGTGGTCATTGGTTGTTGCTGGCAACAAACATGTGGGATTGTGGAACTAAAACTAGATCATCACTTCAACACTCTGCACTGCACCCCCAGCAGCCACTGCCATGTGCATGTTGCCAATGTCCTTGACCTCAGCAGCCTCTACTCACCACTCAAGTCACATTACTGAAACTGACTTTCACCACTGCCAGCCCTTTCTAACTGATCACACATATGTACTACATTGATCATCACCAGCCAGACATACCCAAATTGTGTTGGGTTCAACTATGGCTTTGCAGGTGGTCACATGGAGTGGTGATACATTCTTTTACATTTACCTAGAATTTGGCTCAGATTTGTGTCCTAATTCTTGCATGACCTTGTGTGCATTTTTCAAGATCACACTTGCATCTGAAAAGTATTTTGCAAATATGTCAAGTTTGCCATTATTTGGTTTTATAATTCTTAGATAACCTGGATCACATGAATTTTCCGCATTTTTTCAGTATTTTTTTGAATTTATTCTGCAAGTTAAAGATGCCTAATACAAATAAACATAAATAAACAATGCCAAACATCATTCACTATTTTTAAGGATTTTGGATTTCTTTTGCAAGTTAAAGATGCCTAATATAAATAAACATAAATAAACATAAACAAACAATGCCAAACATGTTTCCTACCATTTTACATTTTTTTACATTTTATCAGAAAGTGATCAGAGTCCTATAGGAGTCCTATAGGAGTCATAGGAGTCTGTCGGAGTCTAATCGGACTGGGGGGGGAGTGTAAAGTACTGGGCCCCCGTTAGGGCCTTACCAAAGAACTCGCCACCGCCTGCAAAGGCACAGGTACCAGAAATGGTACCTTCATTACGTTTTCCTGTTCCGACTTCTGCACCTCAAGCTGTGAGGCTAAATAGGAACTATAAAAAGTATCCTGTTCCCATGGGCTCGCGCCCATATATGCCTCATGCAGCAAAAGGCTGCCACTGTTCGCATCCCGATGCGATACACCATGTACACCGCTGTGTACAAAAAGTCGTCTTCGACTATAAAGGAGTCCCGACGGCTCCCAAATCAATGCGGAGCCCAACAGGTCAGTCTTCTAGAAATACTAGGTGTGCATCTTTATCTCATAAAGATAATCTAGTCTCATACGCCAAGGCCGCGAAGGCTGTTGGGCCAGTCTCTCGTCCACAAGGACGACCTATTATCGTCAACGAAGGTTGGCGATATAACAAAGATCGTGGATCGCCTTGGATCCACAACGCTAAACCGGAAGAGTGGTCCTATGGACCACCAAACAATGCCCATGTCCAATTCAGGCCAGTCACCAAAAACGACTGGCATAAGGGTAATCGTCAATGGAAAAATAAGACGAATATCCCTAATGCTTTGGATTCGGATGCGTACCGCCAACATTTCCTTGGCATCGCATCTGACGAAAGGGGCAGAATTCCTCTTCCGGAGGAGATCGCTCAAATATACAAAAAAGGAAAGGTAAATACACCTTTTAACGTATATAAGACCCAACTAAAACGTAATACAGAACAAAAAGGATGGCGAAAGTCAACAACACCTACCTGGAGTAGATGCGCCCCCAACATTGCAAGTTGGGGATACATCGTATCTAAAACTCGAGCCCAAAGCAGAGCGGCTGGAGTGTTTCCTTCGAATCAAGAGGGAACCGAAGTGAAAAGGGTTGTTGACGAATATAGTAATGACATGGGAATATGGCAGGAAACTGGAAGGCTTCCCGGACGGTATAAAGACTTTCCTCACATAAAATTACCTAAAGAATCTATTTTCGACAAACTTGTCGATGATAGAGACAATAGGAGGGCTAGATTCGCATCTAACCCTGTGACGGAAATTCGATATTACATACCTGAAAGGACGTGTAAAAAAGATATTCCCTAGTTTACTTTCTAGTATTGACACTAGATAGTAAAAAACTATATTCTTGTCATTTTAACATGAACGACATTAAGCTTAAGAAATCAGGACAGAAATTACATCATCACATATATTCTTATGCCTTATTATTATTTGAACCTTTTCTTACGAAAAATCTTCTTAGATTTTAAACAAACTTAACCAAAGTAAGAAAATGTCTTCTTCCAATTCAATAAACTCCATTGTTCCTGTCCTTACCGGATCAAATTGGCTTGCATTCGAAAGACTTATGACTGCGTACTTGAACAGTCAAGGTCTTGGTGCACATATTGATCCTAAACTTGACTGGCCCAGAGATCTTGAACCGTCTGAAAAAGCGGCAATAAAGACATCTGACATAAAGCCAGATCAATTAAAAACCCTTAAAGAAATTCGCAAAGAATACGTCGAATTTAAAGAGGACAATATGAAAGCCAAAGGTTACATTACCTTAAAACTAGCACCTAATCTAGTACACCTTGTTGACGATAAAAATGATAAAGCCGAAGTCCTTTGGAAATCTCTAAAGGATAAATTTGGTAAACAAGGTCTAGCTGCTACATTTGGACTCTATAGACAAATTGTCGATTGGAAACTTAAAGAGAATTCCAATCCAAACACTCAAGTTCCGCATCTTATGGACTTGATTAATAGAGTGTCAAATCAAGGTGTAACCTTAACAGTCAAAATGCAAATTATGACGATCCTACATGCCTTACCTCCTTCATGGGACAGCTTTGTCGCAAATCTGTTGGCACATTCCGCAGATGATGACACTGTAGATGAATTCCTTAATCTCATATCTGAGGAATGGTCCCGAAGGAAAGGTAACAGGAACAATGCCAATACTTCTGTTGTCACGAGAGGGAATAAACATTCTAACTCTCAAGTAGTTGCAAATATGGCACGCCAACAATTGCAACAAGGACAACCTCGCACCCCTTGGAATTCCTATCGTGGGAAATCCTTTCGAGGCAGAGGTGGAAGAAAACCAATGGGAAATCGAAGAAACCCAACACAACATACTTCGACAGGTGGACCATCTAATGGACCAAAACATACACCTGGCCAATCTCAGACTCCTTTTAGACCCCAATGGGCTGGTCAAGTCCCTAATCAGTCTAAAGGACCAAATTGGGAACGCAATAAGGCAGCTAAAGCAAAGAATCGTGCGAATAAACTTGCTGCTCGCACAGCAGCTCAATCAACACTTGGTTCTGGGCATGCTATGGCATCTTCGACATCAGCATCTTTACCTCTGATTGCCAGAATTGGAGATCAGGTAATGACAGATTTTGATGAAGAATTTGTCCCCAAGATTTACAAGTACAAAGGTACTCGTGCGGTTCCCACGGACGACTTCATGGGGAGAATTGATGAGATATCCGAAGATTCGGGAGATTCTGTATCCAGAGATGTACAAAAAGTACGAACTGAATCAACGAACTACTCTGATATCTTTGATTCTGCAATATTTGCAGATACTAAGGATACTCAAAGTTTGGACGATTGCTAGTCCTATCTTTGCTTCCTCTAGTATATCCCATCATCAAGCCGATAATGAAGGATATCAAACAGATAATGAATCACATCAATCTGAGGCCAATTCTTCAGGGTATGAAGGACTTTATACCGATGAAGAGCCTGAGGGACCAATGCCTGGTTCCTTTGATGATGAACAAATAAGTTGGTGGTATGTACATACCAGACAATATTATGTGGATCAAGTTCGACGAGCTAATTTGGAAGCTCGAAGAATGAATACTAATGCACGCACTTTAGAACACTTACAAAATATGTTGAGAGGGATGGTAAATGACCATGACACTGTATCCCTCCGACCAGAATCTGTAAGTTCATCAGATTTAAATTACTTTTATCAATCTGATCAAGATTCTGTTTACCATACGGCTCCAGAATCTATGGCATCATCTCAAATCCCAACAAGGCCTATTACGCCTTATGAAGATTTTTTCAATTTATACGATTATCCAACTAATCGTACTATTGACACTGTACCGGTAATACCATCAAATGTACCGATAGTAAACCCTACACCAAGAAGATCTACAGATCTTCATAATTTATATAATTTTGATGCCAATATGCGTGAAAATGAAAGATACAGACAAAACATGTCTAATCTTCAAAATCTTCCAAATCATGGAACATTCTCTGAATTATACAATCAATATAACTTGGATGAATTCATAATAGAAGAAAACAATCGTAGACGTGCTAATGTTATTAACATTGGACATCTTCAAGATCCATATAATCTACCTTGTAGTAAATCACCTTCTTGCAAATGTCCTGAATGTTATAAAAATAATAAAGGACTTACAATATGGATGTGTGACTCAGGTGCATCACATCATTTTACCGCACACTTAGAAGATTTTGTCAGCTATAAAAAATATGAAGTTCCTACTTCAGTATTTACAGCTGATAATCAAGCAGATATATTAGGTATAGGGACTGTGATTTTGGATCACACTCTTAAAAATGGTTCGGTTTCAAGATTGAAACTTTACCCGGTCCTCCATATGCCAAGTGCCACACTACAACTAATAAGCAATGGAACATTGTGTAAACAAGGTTTTATTGCAAAACAAGATAATGATAGGATTTCTTTCTACAGAGAAGGCTCTGAAAACGCATCACTGGAAGGATTTCCAGGAGATGGTAACGAAACATTGATGTGGACAGAAGGTCAAATTATTAAACCTTCAAATTATAAATTAATGATGACCACAATTAATGTTGTTGGATATGAAATTTGGCATCAACGGATGGGTCATCCTAGCCAACAAATATTGAAATTAGGCTCTAAAAACTTAGAGGGTTTCCCTCCCTTAACAATTCCTAAAGACTTAGAACCTTGTAACGGTTGTCTAAAAGGAAAAGCTGTTTCACAAAGCTTTCCTCTTTCAGAAAAACGTGCTACCCAACCCTTTGAACGTATACACTGTGACTTGATGACTTTTCCAATACAATCTTATCATAAACAAAAATATTTACTTGTAATATTTGATGATTGTACATCTCATGTATGGGTAAAACCATTACAGAAAAAGTCTAACGTCGCTGTAGTATTTGAAGGCTGGCACAAACAAATATACAACCAATATGGATATAACATAAAAATAGTTCGTTCCGATCGAGGGGGCGAATTTATGTCCACCAATATACAAGATTACTTAACTGATGTAGGAATTATTCATGAAAAATCTACTCCATATATACATCAACAAAATGGAAAGGTTGAACGCATGAATAGAACACTTTGGGAAAAAAGTGAAGCATTGAGATTACATGCTTCATGTCCTCAATCTTGGTGGAACTTTGCGATCGAAACTGCCGTACATGTTTATAATCGTACTCCACTTAGACGAACCAAATGGAAGACCCCTGTTGAAAATCTTACTGGAAAGAAACCTGATGTTTCTTACTTTAAGATATTCGGATCTAAAGCTTGGGTATTTATCCCACATGAATCGCGCGAAAATAAATTAACACCAAGGTCTGAAATAATGACCTTTATTGGATACGAACCGAATGCAAAAGCATACCGCTTCATGACAAATACGAATCAACTTCGAGTATCCACCCAAGCTGAATTTGATGAAACCAAATTTCCAAGAGCCAAACCTCAAGATGAAAATTATACAAAAAACTTGGACCCTATCAGGCCTATTGAGCAGAATAATTCTGAAAACTCAGATAAAAATATCTCTGATGGTAAACCAAATAATGAAGGAGATATTTCATCTGAACAGCAGCATTCAGATGATGATTTCTTTGATTTCAACTTTGAAAATCATTCTAGTTCTGATTCATCAGATGATGATGATGATGACACTAAATGGGATGATAAATTAGAATCTTTCTTTGAAAAGAAAGATACATCTTCAAAAGACAAAGGTGTTGAATTGGATCAACCTACAGGCGTTGAATTAGATCTACCTGTACAAAGTCTTAAAGATAAACCTACTAAAGGAAAAGGCAAAGGAACTGCTAAAAAACCTGTAGAACCTACTCGAAGATCTGAAAGATCTAGAAAACCGGTTATACAGAAAGACAATGCTTATGGTAATAAAACACCATTAGAAATTGAAAAAGAAATTACAGAAGAACAAGATATTGTTCGAGAATTGATTCAAGATCTTAAAGAAAAAGATAAATCTGACCCAAGACTTGATGTTACAATCAGATATTCTCTCAGATCTAGAATACGACAACACATTGATAAAGTTAAATTACTTTATTCAACATTACACAATGCTCAAATTAATGAAATGTCATGTCTCATTAAAGAGCAAGGTAATGGTTTTCTGAATTACTTACTCGCACAAGCAATTCCTGCCGTTGATATTTCAAGAGATAATATCAGAGAATATCAATACAAAGATATTCAAAAAGTCAAAATTGCTGATCCCAAATCTTATGAACAATGGGAAACAGCAATGAATGATGAAATGAAATCATTGAATGATAGAAAAATCTGGGAGCTTACAGAATTACCTCATAATCGTACACCTATTAAATGTAGATGGGTATACGATATTAAATCTGACGGTCGAAAGAAGGCTCGACTTGTCGCCAAAGGATTTTCTCAAAGACCTGGACTTGACTATGATGAAACGTTTTCGCCAGTGGCAAGATATGAAACGATTCGCCTTTTGTTAGCAATATCTGTGCTAGAAAAATGGGATATTGAAGCACTGGATGTTAAAACAGCCTTTTTGTACGGAGATCTCGAAGCGGATATCTATATGCAACAACCAGAAGGTTATGTAGTCAAAGGCCAAGAACAAAAAGTTTACCAACTTAAAAAGGCAATATATGGACTTAAACAAGCCTCATATGCCTGGAATAAACAAGCTAATAAATCCTTAGAGGATTTAGGATTTATACGCTGTTTATCTGATTCTGGCGTATACGTCAGAAGAGAAGACGACACTATAATAGTGTGTATAGTATATGTCGATGACATGCTTTTCATGGGTGACAATACACCAGAAATTCATAAAGTTAAAAATGCTTTTATGAAGAAATGGGAATGTCACGATCTTGGAAAAGTTAAAGAATACTTAGGTATGCAAATCAATTACAATAAGAACATGGGTACTCTTATTATTGATCAACATGCATACGCTAAGAAGGTTGTAACAAGATTTGGTTTAGAAAATTGTAAACCAACTCGTACACCTTTACCAACAGGATATATTCCAACTGCTGCTACAAAAGAATGTACAGCAGAAATGCGATCTTATTTTCAACAAATAATAGGATCGTTGTTATATCTTGCATTAGGAACAAGACCTGATATTACTTATCAAGTAATATTAATGTCTCAGTTTTGTGCAAACCCAAATGAAGAACACATACAGAAAGCATTATACATAGTACGCTATGTTAATACCACTGTACAAACTAAAATAGTTTATAATGGTTTAAATAAAGAAGGCTTTGTAGCCTTTACTGATGCTGACTGGGGTGCTGACAAGATTACAAGAAAATCTGTCACTGGATATATAGTAAAACTCGCAGGAGGAGTTATATCATGGGTTTCACGAAAACAAAAAGTAGTGGCACTGTCTTCAACTGAAGCAGAATACATGTCAATGTCTGATACATCAAGACAAATAGTTTGGATTGAGTCACTTATGAGTGAACTTGATTTTCCAATTAAAACTATTTTCTTATGTTGTGACAATCAAGGTGCAATGTTCTTAGCCAGTAATCCTGCACAAGAACATCGTTCAAAACATATTGATATAAGATTTCACTACATTAGAGAATGTGTCGAAAGTGAGAAAATAAAACTCACATACATTCCTACAAATGAACAAGTTGCGGATATAATGACCAAAAATCTACCATATTCAAAATTTGTTATATTCCGAATGAAGATGGGATTAATCCTTGATGATAGTCAAATATCATTAACCAATCATATTAAGGCATCACAAACTTTTGCTAATTATATTAAAAGTAAAACCCTTAATAAGTCCCCAGGACAACATAGTAAAATATTTGAAAGAATTCAAGATCTTGAAGTGCGAGGATATCTTGAAGAAATCTTTAAATACTACTATGAAAGAGAAAATGATAAATTGACTACCCTTTTAAAAGCTAATAAATAACTTAGCGAAGGGGAGTGTTGAACTTATAATATACGATATACATATAGTATATAGTAAATATAAGTGATATCATTAGTTTACACTAACTAATGTAATAACGCTCAGTTACTTACTCGTCTCTTAACCAATCATAATAGTGGATGATTGAGTGTGAGATAATATATTGACATGAGAATATATTCAACATATTCTCATACTCATCTACCAATCATAATAGTGGATGATTGATGATGAGAACATATTCTGACATGAGAATATCCTAGCGATATTCTCATGAGATCATCCAATCATAATAGTGGAACTATTGATGATGTGAATATATGTTGACATGAGAATAGAAGACATATATACGTTATGGTTATCGACCTATCACATTGAAGATTGATAATGTAATGAGTCAGTCAATATAATTGATGAGTCAAGTGCTGCGCAAAGCTATGCATTGCTGTACAATAGCTGTGCATTGCTGTGGAATGACGCCTTATGAGTCAAATACCTTTGACTCATACTGATAAGACTCTTTGTACTTATTTGTAGTTTAGTAGTATATAAACTGTACTCTAGTAGCGTCAATCCCTATCCTATTATCCTCTCTACTGTCTACTGTTGAGCCCCAGCTCCAGTAAGCTCTTAACAACTCCACACCACACTCGGTAAGTAGTACATTCCATGTACTAGACTGCGCTGCTCGCTAGGGACTTGTTACCCCTAGTTTCAACACTTGGTGTAATTTGGTTTAGACTCTCGGACTTCTTCTTCCCAATTTCCGTCACCATCATCTGATGTGGCTCGAATGCAGCACTTTACACTCCCCCCCCTGTCCGAATAGACTCCGAGTCCAGTCCGAGGACTCCGAGGACTCCAAGTAGACTCCGAGTAGACTCCAAGTTCAGTCCGAGCCCAGTCCGAGGTGTGCTCGGAGTCCGAGTGGAGTCCGAGTAGACTCCGAGTTCAGTCTGAGTTGAGGGAAAAAGAAAGTCTGAGTTCACTCTCAGTTGCAATAAAATACCAAAAAAATGCTTAAAAAATGCAGAAAAATCGTGTGATCTAGGCCATATAGGAATTGTAAAGCCAAACAAAGCCAAACTTGAGATATTTGCAAAATATGTTTTCAGATGTGAGTGTAATCTTAAGAAGTGTACAAAAATTATGTGATCTGCATATGATACACTCATACACCTGTCATTCCATACTGGTGGTTATGAATGTCACCTCTGCTTGCATGCCCACAGCAGACTTCTGGCAGTTGCAGTTCAGCATCCACTTGCAGTCAACTTACACAATCCCACCTGTTACCAACAACCAATGACATTGCAGAGAGTTGTTAGAACTCATGAATAAATGTGAGAGGGTTGGAGATGTGACTCATGTGAGGGGTCTGTGAATATATGATCTCAAGGGAGAAGGGGGTGGATATGAGTTCTTGATGATTCTTTGGTGATGGTACATGGTAGTGAGTAGTTGTTAACAGCATATTGTGTTATGATCATCATGATGTTCTAGCATTTGCAGCCTACCAAAGCTTCCACACTAGTAGTAGAAGCATCCTGAGAGCCTCACCTTGCACAAGTTTGGTCATGTTATACCTCCAGCAACCACATCTGTTGGTGGGGAAGGTTGGACATCAGCAGTATAAGACCCTCATAGTACTCCACCACAATCATCATCCATAGGGGACCAGAGCTTTGTTTATGACAGCCTGGGTAAGGTAATAAGGAACGTGGAAATGAACAGGATTCAATGATTCTGATGCCATCTTTATTGTATATTAACTTGGAACTTGAAGATCATAGATTCATAGCAAACATCATCTTACAAACTTTTGCACACCAAGTTCACAAGTCCTTCCTTCACTTAATTTATACTTATTAAGGATGCTATATTGGATGAAGAAACTATCAGTGGCAATGCAAATAACACCCTTGGACAATTTCTCACTGAGAAGTTGGAAGAGTCAGCATTGCTGGTGACTCTATTTCAGATGTGCTCAGTATGTGGAACTTCACACAAGCCTTGAACTTGATGGTTGATGAACTGTTTGATCTAAAAGGTTGTAAGGCTGGAGAGAATCTTGAAAGATGTGGTGAATCGTGCAGTAAAGAAAGCTGCACACCCAGATTTGTATGTAAGATCAAAGAATTGTGGAAGGCAGGTCACATCAGCATTAAAACTTCATAATGATCCTCATTGTACTATACTAGCAACATTTTGTATGCCAGTGCCCCAATCAAACTTAGGTATTTTGCAAATATCTCAAGTATGAGTTAATTTAGCTTCACCATTCTTATATGACCTGGATCACATGATTTTTCCGCATTTTTTAAGATTTTTTGTGGACTTTTCAAATTTCTCACATGAAGCATCTGAAAAAGTATTTTGCAAATATCTCAAGTTTGGGCTTGTTTGGCTTTACCATTTTTGTATGACTGGAATCACATGATTTTTCTGCATTTTTTAAATATTTTTTGGGATTTTATTGTAGGTGTAAACAATTCCAAATAGTCCCAAATAGTCCCAAATAGACTGGCCATATGTATATAAGGCCCTGTCAATGTCGCCACTGCCCCCCCCGCTCTTGCTTGGGGGTGCTTGGACTGCTCGGACTCCACTCGGATTGCTCGGACTCCACTCGGACTCCAACATCCTCAGTCCGAGGACTCCGAGTCCAAGTCCGAGCTGAGCTCGGACTCTGCTCGGATTGAGCTCGGACTGAGCTCGGACTCGGACTTGAGCATTTGAGTGGCATCCCTGCCACTTCCTCAGTCCGAGGACTGAGCTCGGACTCCGAGCTCACTCCGAGCTGAGTCCTAGGACTGCTCGGATTCTGCTCGGAGTCCGAGAATCTTAGGGGGGGGAGAGTAAAGCGCTCCTCGAATGTGACGTTTGGGTGTGAATCCTCTTTTCTTTCCTCCTTTGAATCGGCCTTTCCCTTTGTTTCTTTTCTTCTTTGGGCATTGCCCTGACATGTGTCCTTTGATTCCGCAGATGAAACATAAACTGTCTCTGATGTAGCGTTCTCTTTCTTCTTTGGACATAGATCTGATCATAAGTTCTAATTCTGGATCTTCATCCTTTTCTAGATATTTGTGATCAATCTGCATTGCCCATGATTCATCGTTGTGAGAGGATGATGAATGACCGTTTCCAGATCAAGGTGAATAGGCATATGAACGGGTTCGGATGTTGTCGAGTTTGATAGCAATGTTGTACCAATCTTGTAATGTTTTTGGGTTCATGAGCATTGCTTTTTCGAATTCTGATGCTGTAAGTCCTTTTCCGAACATATGGAATGCTGCTTCCCCTTCGATTCCGGCTTTCGTAATTTGTTCCTTGAACTGATTTACATAGTTTGGTAGGGTCATCTGTTTCTTTCCTTTCATAGACGATCTGTTCTGTAGATTGAGAATTTTTGTGTACGTGTTTCCACTTGGATCAACTTCTCCCCAATCTGTCAAGAATGACAGTTTAAATGCATCCCAATCATCGAATAGCACAGGTCTCGTAACACCTCCTTCGGTGGTGGCACGAGATTTTCGTAGTTCTGCTAATTTATTCTTTTTCCATTGTCTAGCTCCATCCGAGATCTTATTCAGGGCGGCAAGGATCTTTAAGCGGTCGGTATTCATCCGCTCAGGATTCATGTCAAAGAAGATTTCGATGTCTTCTATGAATGTATTGGCATCCTTTCGCTTCCCTTTAAATTCAGGAAGATCTCCGATGAGACTGGGGGTTTGTGGGTTGGGTGTAGGGTCTGTACTTCCTCCAGACATTCTTGGTGATGGTGGGGGTGATGGATCTCTGCGTGGTGGAGTTGGGTCGGGTTTGTCTACTTTGATTCTGTCAGGGTCAAACAGGTCTTCTTCGTCCTTTTCTTCTTTAGGGTTCGAAGGACCTGGTTCGGGATCGGTCGGTTGTTGGGCAGGTGTTGGTGTCGTTCCAACTGAAAGGTCACTGAGAAAATCAAGGGATAGTCGGGTTCTTGATCTGTATCTCCTTCTTTCTCGGATTCACTATCGTTTAGGCCAAAGTTTGCTTTCTTTTTGCCTTTTGTAGTTGTTGGTATGGAAAGGAGATTTTTCGGTCTTAAGTTCTCTGGTAGAGCGTCAACAGTCCCTTTTATCCAAGTAGGGGTGTTGAAGTATTTGTTAGGGACAAAGTCTTGTGTTTCGGATGCTATCCAACGTTCTGTGAGGTGATCGAATCTGATGTGCTGTTCCTGAAGATATAGATCTGCGAAGTAATAATATGATTCGTTCGGAGGTCTAGTTTCTTTTTGTGGTATCCAGAATTCTTGTTCTTTAACTGGATTTCCTCCTAAATCTTCCCAGATTCATTTTGCACTGTTTAGTCTGACGTAGTATCCGTCAAGAACATAGTTCCCTTTACGATCTCGTGTAGCTCTATTTGGTGGAGCTCTCCAAT
Organism: Amanita rubescens; assembly: GCA_015039365.1. Classification (NCBI taxonomy): domain Eukaryota; kingdom Fungi; phylum Basidiomycota; class Agaricomycetes; order Agaricales; family Amanitaceae; genus Amanita; species Amanita rubescens. The sequence goes on from WION01000056.1 coordinate 122,253, forward strand.
CCGTTTTGACAACGTGGCCAGTAACCTACGGGCTGGCTTTCCGGAAGTTCGTCGAAGTGTGTGTTATCAAATGCCAATGAATCGATGTTCAGGCTTGTTGATAAGTTCGACTTAATTGTTACAAACTAATTAATCTCAACCTAAGTTGCAACGGCAACTCTAGTCACGATTACAAGTCTTAAGTCAAACGTTAAGATTATAAGTTCAATACTAAGTCAAGACGCTGACTTAGTATCTGAGGACGATTGTGGTACAGTTGCGGACAATCAAAGACCACTTCTTTTATTCTGAGAGAACGGCTCGTGGAAATCTTCTGATTTTACAGGATCATGTTGACATAGTGAAAAGGAGTTGATTTAGCATTTTTTCATATTTTTCCTGAATTTTTTGGGGGGTGGCCAAATTTTTGGAGCAAAAAAAATCGAAAATTTCATACATGGAGTCTATGTACCTCACTAAAAACTGAACATCTACAATAATTTTTACCCTGCCTTTCCCTTTATTTCTTCCAAAGCCTTCATGGCCTTCTCTGAAACACTTTGATGACCTTTTTGTTTCCTCACAACCCATGCTGCAGCCCAGCCTGTTAGCCCATTTCTGTAGGCATCAATAAATCTCCATGATTGATTAATAAACCTAAACCAAACCCTGTAAGCTTTCTCTGGCCTCTGAAAGCTTTCTGATAACACCTTTGTGTCCTGGCTGACTTGCTCATCACAGATGGTCCCTTCTTGTACTCCTTGGGTCTTTCTGCTGGCAATTTCAGTATCTTAAAGCACTCTTTTAGTGAGTCAATCCATACCTAAGTTTCCCTTCTCACCAGCTCCTTCCTCATTCTGGAGGGCACCCAGTCAAGATCAGTGGGATCATCATCATGAATCATGGCACCCATGGCATCAGCAAGATCTGGTGAGTGGAACCTTGACCATTCAACTTCCAAGGCCTCATCACCATCATCACCATCATCACCTGGGTCAGTGTGCTCACCCTCATGTTTTAAGGTCATTTTCATTGAATCAAAATGGATGAGCAGCTCAAGATCAGATTCATATCCATCACCTCCAGGACTTGGAGTGGGTTGTAGGAGGATCCTGTAGGGGCTGCCAGGGGATGCTTTGGGTTGATTTCTAAGTCCTGATAAGTTCCTATACTGTTTCTGTTTCTTGGATTTTCAGCCAGGCATTGGGATTTTGAGTTGTGACAGGTCACAGGTATGTGATGGCAAAACTTTGGGATTTATTTATGAATGATTGGCTTGTGGAATTTCTGATTTTCTTTCAGAATCATATTCAGATACTTAAAAGGAAGCATTTGGCTATTTTTTCATGATTTTTGGAGCAAATTTGGGGGGGACAGCCAATTTTTGGGGGTAAAAAAAAGAAAAAATGTCGAAATTCAACAATTGGCTCGTGTAAATCTCTTCATAATAATCCTACATAGCCTATATACAGTAATAAACATACTCTGATAATTTTTGAAGCCACAGAAATGAGATGGGAAAACAAGTGGACTTTGATTGTCCGCAACTGTAGATGAGTTAAGAGTAAGGTTATATTGCCAGATGACAATAAACAGCTAAGTCGAACTTAGGGTTTGACTCTAGAATACAGGCGGTACTTATACTAGCAAGTACAATGAGACGTACTAATTAATGAATAAAGGTAAGTATGAAAGTATGTATAAGGACAGCGTCATATGTGGAACAAGGGATGGTATAAGAAAGGAAACGAGTTAGTCCGTATGAATCGAGCATAAGGGGAACGACAAGTAAGGTATGCATAAGAAAATAAACATGTCCGACGTATCATGTAAGCATAATGCGGGAGTCCGTACCGTGTTGTAACACACGTAGTAGGTTAGACCTCGAGTTGCCTGCTCATGTGCAAGTGTCAAGGCTGCATAGCTGTCGCCCTTGGGATTGACATCACTTCTCTCGGACACTGATGATCTGTAAACATGGGAGGAGGCAGCCTGTATTGCGCAATGACCGCATGCTCAACCATTAACTAATCTATATACGTACGTGTGTGTTTTTATCGCGTGCTCAAGCTCTGTTAAAATCATCTCCAAGAATCATTTGCGCGTGCCACCACATGTCAAACTCCGTACAGACTTCCTTTCCTTTAGCATCGTGACAGTATAATAGGCCGGGTTGGACCAGAAGACGGGCTATTTCTTTGTTGATGTTGAGATAGATCGTATTTGTGCAAACGGAAAACTTGATGGTGTCTTCATCACAGACAAGTGGCCGGTAAGCCAAGCGGATCTATTATGTTGTGAATATGGTTGACGTGAAGAACATTCTTTCCCATACATTGATAAACTCATCCTGCAAATTTAGTTTCAATGAGCACCCCGTAACCACCTGATGAAAGAGCCTTGCTCGTAGACCACGGTCGAGTCGTGCTTGCGCGTATTGCTGCGAAGTTACAAGGTTATCTTTCGTCTCACGAGGGTGCCCGATTCCTTCGATCCAACGCGTAAACCGCATGATGAACAGGCAGCAAAGGTTGTAAGTTGCGGGATCGTCCACATCTGTAGCATGCCAACGAATTAGCGGAATGACGTCTCCGGGTGTTAAGTTTGTTCGTTCACTGATAAGTCAAGCCTATCAGGCACCGTAGGTTCCTCAAGGGAGTTCTGGCACTTAAGAACGTTCAAGAAATAAGAGTGTTATTGGATAAGTCCTCAAGGGAGCTTATACGATAACAAGACAGATTCTGACTGTTAAAACTAGACTGAGGTCTAGTCGTATATTTGCGTGTCTTATATAGTACAAGGTATATACGCAAATATAGTAAGTAGGAATGCATGTGATAACGAAACGGTCGCATGTGATAATGAAACAGTTTACATGTGATAATCGACATGCATGTGATAAAATGAAATGGCATATGATAAACGATGAATGTTCCTGAAGGAACGCATATGCAAACAGTGACATAGGAGGAATAACGGAAGTGATAAGATAAGAAAAAGATAGGCCATGACGTACGTTTGTAACATAGCCCTTCTCCTACATACGAAGTCCAATATTCACCGAATATTGAAATAATTTGTGACTACGTGTCACGATTGTGTTCGGCATCGCTGTCATAGGTGTAAGAGTCTTCGTTTCCTTGCCAAGGATGACGGCGGCGGCGGCGGTTATCGGTAAGATGTTCTTGAAGAGTCGGTCGCTCTTCTCGTGTATTGGAGGCAGTCATAGTGGCGACAGGACGTGACTGTCCTCGTGTCGATTGGCCTCGGCGATTTCCAAGGTTTCGTCGTGACGGTGGGGGTCCGGTGGTAGTAGTGGTGAAGCGGTTGCCCGGTGGGCGAGTATTTGTTCCTCGTCGTCTTCTTTCGATAAGCGGGGAAGGTTCGCCTTGTTCGAGTTGGGCGGAATCAATAGTGGTAGCGGGTGAAGCGGTAGAAATTCGTTGTTCAGGGATTTGTTCAAACGGCGTGGGTAGCGACAATTGTGTTATAGCGTCTGGATAAGTGGGGGGAGGGGTTTCCTCATGTACCGGTCCTCGGCGGATTTCTCGTCGTTGATGGTGTTCGGTAGTGTGATGTGGGGCTCCGCACATGTAACAGCCTTGAGTTCCAGGGATGTCTTCTCCTTCAAAGGCTAGGTTATTTGGTTCGAACGATACTAATCGTTCAGCTGAGGGATCAGGTCCGTGCAGGTGAAAGATAGTACGACGTGTCGGATTTTCAGGAATAGGGACATCGCGTCCTTCAATTGTATGTCCTGTTTGAAGTGCGATGATGGCGGCGTCTTGGTATTCGTTACTGGTATTAGGTCTGTTAGGGTTACGATCGTGTCTCCATACGAGATTGTTAATCGTCATTTGTAGTTGTCGTAGTATAGTTACATCCCAACCATCAGGAGTCATCATTGGGTTGAGACGGTCACTAAGGGTTCGAATACGTTCGAACGTAGCATTGACGGGAGTGCGGGGAAATACAGGGCGTCCGTGCATCCAGGCCATGCCAGTGTCTAAAGCGGGTTGTTGTGTTGGTTGGATGAAATGGTGACGATGTCCGGCAGTGGTAAGATGGACTGCTTCCTCGAGGTATACGTCTCCTCGTAAGTCACAGAACCAATGAATATTGTTCCAGATCATCAAGGTGATCCAGCGGTTGCGTTGCGGTTCTCGGAACCGGCGAGTGAGATTGATAATGACGTTAACGAGGGCCATCAGATCAGGGCGAACATATCTATTCAAGATGAACAGATAGTTGTTGGCAAAGGTCCAGGACGTGAACAACGTCCAGATTCGGTAAAAGGCTCGTCGAATAATCGGATCGACGAAGGAAGGGATGGCGTAGTGCGTCAAGATGACGTCAATAGCAGGGATATCAGGTGCAGGCACATTAAAATTGTCGTCGTTGACAGAAGCGTGCTGAAATAAGAACCTAGGAATAGGTCCTTCGGCAGGGAGTCTAGGCGCTGGGCTCATAGACCGAGTATAGGTTTCCCTCATTAAATCTAATGGGGTGTAAAGGGGCCTTGGCAATGGGGTGTTTTCTGGGAAGACAATAGGAATCGAGATAGGATTGACGAGTCTTTCATTGATCTCGTCATCGGTGATGGCGTTAGCGGTGACGACATCGAGTTCGGCGGCGACAGCGTTAGCGGCAGCAGAAATGGCGGCGGTGGTTGCAGCATTGGTGGCGGCGATGGTCCTTGCTCTTTCAAGGTAGTTGTTAACGAGTTCTTCGTCGATAGGAGGAATTCCCATAGTAAAAGCGGTGGTATTGAACATGAGCAATCCTTCTCACATGATCCAGATGTCTTCAGGGGTGGTGTCGGGACGTGGTCCGCTGTAACGAGCCGATTCCGGCTACGTTGGAACCGATCTCCGAAACCTTCCGAAGCTCCCCGAAGCACTCCGAGCCTATGCTCGATCCCAGAGGATGATCGTTTGTGTTCGGACGCATGCACAGGCCTCGGACTCGGTGCAGGATTCATCACATGGTCACCTCGTGCCTCCGTAGTATATATACCATTGTGTACGTAGTTGTAGTTAGTGAATTATCACCCCATTACTGCTCCGAGTTCGATTCCTTTTGTTCCCTTCGTTCCTCGGTGCTTCGGACACCTTCCACTCGTTCACCTTCGCATTCGGCACCCCCAGGACTGACCTCCGAAGCCCCTTTGGCCGAACGCACTTCCGCATCGGCCTTCTTCTGATCGTTTCACCGCGTGCGTAGGTGATGACCATTTGGTCTCTGGTGGCAAATACTTGAGCTACCATTTCCTGCATCTCAAGTGGCACAGGAGTATTAGGGGGAATAGCATTCCCCATATCTGTGACGTTTCGCATTAGTTCTTCTATCGTAGAATTGTTCGATGATGGAAGGGTATAGGACGAATCAGAAGATAAAGAGTCTTCATTTCGGGGTATGAATTCCTCGTCAGAAGGAATTATAGGGAACCATTCTGTACCGATAGATGTATAATGTAACATACAGACGGGAGGAGGAATTGGCAATGGCGCGGGTGATTCCTCTCTAGAAGGGGTCGGGGGGACGGTTTCCTCGACGACTGTTGAAGCAGCTGGAGTAGCAGTGGCGGACAGGTTGTTAATGGGGGAGGACATGGTTTCAAGAACGGCGTTTTCATGATTTACGAGTAGTGGGGATAATTGCTGTGATTCCATGTTGTTCCTTATATTCGTTTAAGGTCTCCTCGGAGTGTTCTAGGTTTTCCTCGGTTTCCCATGAATTGTCAGATGTTGGATAGCCTTTCCATTTGACTAAAAATTGCCATTGGTTTCCTTTTCTTCGGTGCGAGACAATTGTCTCGATTTCGTATTCTTCTTTGTTATCTATAAGGTCTGGGGTTGGTCTAGTAAAGTTTGGACCATGTGTTTCGTTCTCGTGGTAAGGAGTAAGGAGTGAAACATGAAAAACGGGGTGAATCTTGAGGTCATTACACTCCCCCCCCCTTACCCATAGGAATCCTATAGGAATTGTCGGATTCCTATAGGATTCCTATAGGATTCTGATACATATGGTTGTCAGCCATTTTGGCTGAGAAATCCTACTTCATTCCAATGAGAGTCCTATTGGAGTTATTGGACTTTAATAGGAGTGAATAGGACTCATCCTATGGGAGATTAATAAGAGTTTAATCATACATATATCACAATGCTATGTGGAAGCCAGCATTAGCAGTGGCCACATTGCCATTGTCACATTTCCACTTGACACCTAAATTGTGAGAAAACTAGTACCTCTGGTAACACTGCTGGTATGTATATAGCCTATACTTGTGAACATGAGCCGCAGGTGCACTTTGAGATACATAGTTATTCCAAGGTTAAATGTAATGAGGCTGAGTCTTATGTGACCCAAGCCCTGCAAGATGTTTTAACACAACTTTAACACCACTGCAGTGGCAAGCACCACATGTCAAGGTGGACCATGCTGTGAGAAGCAAAGGAAACATGTGATGGCTCTGATCCTAGTCACATAATCCTGGTTGTCCTTGAGTTGGATTTGCCACTTGGTGGCCCATAGTCTCCAAATTAGTTGTTTCTCTCATTTAACTGGGCATGTTTACTAAATTGTAGACAATTGTTGAGAGGTGGAAGTTGACAATTACCATGTCAGCCACCATTAAAGAGTCACTGATCTGTTTATGGTATGGACTCCCAAATTATGCACACCTGATTGGTTGGACAGGCCCACTTATTTTTCTACTTACTCATTTTACTATATGTATGGTTGACTAATTCAGTGTGTCATTGTTCTCTTGATTATGGAGTTCAATACATATGTTTTTAGTGTGGATGTTTAGTAGGCTGGTTGTCATTATGCTGCTAACAACTACTCACCACCATGTGATCACCAGATAACCAACATAACCAACAACTCGTCTCTGCTCCCAGTTCTGAGTCCTCCCCTAGTTGAAACTTGACTTCAATACATACATAGTAGCCACAAATCCTCATAACCACAACCTTCTCACATTTGTTCATGACATCTGACAACTCTCTCTGCAATGTCATAGGTGATTGATGGCCACTGTTGCCAGCAACAACAGTGGCCACATTGTGGAAATTGATCATGACACAACCACTGGATCTGATTCATACTAAGTGGCAATCTCTACACTGCAACTGCACATGGAGCCCACTTTTGGCATGCAGGTAGAGTTGATCATGTTGGCCTTGACCCATAGGTGACTACATCCACTACTGTTGACCTCTGAAGCAATTACTCACTGTTGAACAAGTCACTGCAAGTGATTGACTTCTGCTACCATTGAACCATCAGCAACCTCAACTTCCTACAACAGACCAAACTACACTGACTATCACATCACCAGAAATCCTTGACTGAATTGTGTTGCATTGTGGCTTTGCAAGTGGTCATGGCACATGGAATGGTGATGGTGACATAATTCTTGCATGTTGTTGATGAAATGAGTTTTGGCATTTTTAATTATTTTTACTTGTCAATTCTCTCAGACTTGTCTGAAAAAATGTATTTTGCAAATATCTCAAGTTTGGCTTTATTTGGTCCCCAAATCCCTACATGCCCTAGATCACATGATTTTTCTGCATTTTTAAAGTATTTTTGAGATTTTATTGCAAGCATAAATAACACCAAACAATACCAAACAACAATTTACAGCCCCTCCAAACTCATACCTTCAAAAAATGCTGTCAAATGATGCCCATATTGTTTATTTTGTGCAAACAAACATAAACAAATGCAAATATCTACTTTGGGAACATTTTTAGCATTTTTCAAAATCTTATCAGATTGTTATCAGAATCCTATAGGAATCCCTGATTCCTATAGGACTCTTATCATACTGGGGGGGGAGTGTAAAGTACTGTGAATCTTCCATCTTGGGGGAAGTTCAAGTTTAGCGGTGACAGGTCCTAAGATCTTCTCGATCTTGAACGGTCCTTCTCGTCTAGGCGAGAATTTTCTTATTTGTCCTGTTTTCAGGTTTCGTGAGTCTAGCCATACCAAGTCTCCTTTTTTAAATGTGGGAGATTTCCCTTTGACACGTTGAGTCATTAGCTGTCTGGCTAATTCGTGTGCAGCGAGAGCTTCGTCTCGTATTTGCATTAAGACCTTGAAGCGGTCTTCAGCGGCGGGTACGTTGATTCGCGAGAATGCTGTGGGGATAGCCACAGGCTCTATTCCAAACATGATTTCAAACGGCATCATCTTGGTAGATTGATGTATCCGTTGATTGTGCGCGAATTCTGCTAATGGCAGATGATCTTTCCACTGTTTTGGATGATCAGCGCAGTATAACCGGAGGTAGGTTTCTAGCTCCTGATTGAGTCGTTCCGATTCTCCGTCAGTTTGCGGATGAAAGGCGGTTGACTTTCTATGATCAATTCCGAAGATTTTGCAGATTTCTTCGAAAACTTTGGAGGTAAATTGTGGTCCTCTATCGGATATGAGGATTGTCGGTAACCCGTAACGTTTGTAAATGTCGTTAATGTAAGAATTGGCGGTATCCATAGCGGTAAAAGATTTTTTGCATGGTATGAATATTACGCCCTTTGTTAAGCCTTGATCGACCACGGTCAAAACAGAATCAAAACCGTCGATAATTGGCAGATCTGTGATGAAGTCCATCGAAACTTGTTCGAATGGGCGTTGTGGTAGGGACATTCGGCGTACCGATGCCCTACCGACTTTTCTATTTTTGGACATTTCCTATTTTTGACCTCACATACGATCGTGATCGTTTACTTCCTACGACGACAATTATTATATCTCTTTGACGACATTCGCTATCATCATCTACCTTATGCTATCCTCTCCAGGCTACTGACCACTATTTTCAACTCGTTTGCGCTATCACTTCTCACGGTACAGCCACATTGATGCCTCGTGCAAACTTTTCTCATACACATGTCCGTTATCTTGCCACGTCGTTACTTACCAATCTCAGTACTTTACACTCCCCCCCCAGTCCGATTAGACTCCGACAGACTCCTAGGACCACCTGTTAAGCCGGCAATCAACTGCTAATTAGCCAGGGACACAGGCCCTGTGTCCCTTGCTAATTAGCGAGCTTCTTCGCTCAATCTCTCACTTTCAATAATTCCCGTTAATTATTAAGTTGAATTTCAGTTATTTCTGCTCCTACCACACATTTCTCCCATGTGATACAGCTTGAATAGTTTCGGCGTGTTACGCGGTCACGGGAAAGATTAACTTCAACTCGTATTCACTGGTATTGTATGTACAAAGGGCTAATTATTGAGCTAATCATCATTAAAATCACTACCGGATGGTGGGCTCTCTTCATCTGAAGAAATAATTGGCCTACTCTTGAAAACGCGACTGGTCCGGTGGCCCGTCTTGGAACGGGTTTGCATGCGGGAAGGCACGGAAGGGGTTCCCGATGGCTCGTTCTCCCCCCTGTCGCTGCCATTTTCTTCCTCGTCGGCGCATTCTTCGTCGTCAGGCTGTTGAACCGCTCGCTTCTTCCTCGGCTTCCCCTTGTCACTACGCTGCTTCCGTTTACGGCCGACAGACTCGCCGGCCGCTTCCCGTTCTTTGATTGATTCCACGTGGAGTCGTACTTCCCGCTCCGTGATCCTGACCCAATGACAATCATGGGCTCTCAGTGCTTGTCCAAGCTGCCGAAGTTCATCCATGCTTGTGAGACTTGCAGGATTCGTGAATTTGATGTTCTCCGGCCATCCGACGAGCTTGACGCGATATTTCTGTACAAACTTGTCGTAATTCACATAGTTCATGCTAATATTATCCATATTGGTAATACGCTCTGTCATCAGTTAGAATTCCGCGTCACGACAGGAAGGATGAAAAACTTACTGAGACCACCGAGAATGAAGTTACTGCACTGCGCCCGAAGACCTGGCCATGAATCTGCCTTTTTTCCAGCTAGAATGGGTGTTAGAAAGGTGACTAAGCACGAAAAACTTGAGACTTACCTTGCCCGTGTGAACAAGCCCAATTCTCGAACTGGCGCAGGAGGCTCCACGCGTCAATCTTGAGGACTTCGGTAAAAAAAGACTCGGTATTTGCCGTTGCAATCCATCCTGGAATACCAGAGTCCCGGACGTCGCCCCTGCTTGCAAACAAAAATACGTGCGCGCCCGTCCGCGACGCTAAGTTGTCGGCCTATGATGAACGTTAGTAAGAACGATACACCGATAAATGCAAACTTACCTCCTGTGATAAACGTTGGATCGTGAATCGCATGTCCTGCGCAGCAGAGATGTTTGACGCTCTAGCCCCCTTTTTCTTAAGGTCGCGGTGGTCCTCCAGCTCCTGCAGTAGCTCGCTCTTTTCGTCCGCAGTCAATTCTTGCATTATTTCTTCAATGTTGATCATGTTTTGGACTTCGAGCAGCTTCAACCGATTTCCCTCTTCCCGGCCTGCGGACAGATGTGAGAATAGTACAAAATCCAGCAAAAGAGCTTACCTTCATTGAGTTCTTTTGCTTTCTTGTGGAGGATGGCGTTCTTAAGATTTGGTTTGCGCGTTGATTTCAGTGTTGATGACGAACATAACAAGACGCGGATGTAATCTTCTTTTTTCCTGAATTTCTCTGCCAGTTCCTCAACCAACTTGTCTCGGAGTACGTGGAATGCCTTGACCTCAGCCAGTAAGGCTTCTCCATTTTCTTTTATCTGCGCGCTTCTCATTTTTATGGTCTGGCGTTCTGCGTGAGTCCTGGGGCGATAGACGCGTGACCGAATTGGCTGTACAACGGCTGTTGGTAAGCGTTTGGCCCACGTGTCTAACGACTCGGCGGCCGTGGGACCATCTTCTCCCTCACTGGCAGCTGTTCGCAATAGCTCGCGCTGATGATTGAGTCGAACCATATACTCTTTGACCCGCTCGTCGTCAACAGGATGCTCGTCAGCAGCAGGAGGCTCGTCTTCATCATGATTCTCGTCAGCAGCAGGATCGCCATCCTTGAATACAATAACATAACCATTAGCTTTATGAGTACGTGAAATCACTTACAGAATCATTTCCCAACGGAGTCTGACGTCTCGTTCCAGCGTTTCCCACTGGCCTTTGGGGATCCGTGGAAGGGCGAGCCTGGGTACTGAAATGCAATATGTCAGTATTGATATTTCGGTTGGACTACTTGTTTAACTTACATTCGATTCTGACGGCGCGCGCTCGTGGGCGCATTAGATGATGTTCCCGTACTGTTCGACGACATCTGGAATCCGGAAGATCCAACTTCCTGTCGTCTTCGGTGATTTGGGTATAATATTGGTTCCGGGGGATTATTCTCTTCATATACAGAATTACGGTTGACGATATTATAGTTTTTAGGTTGCTGTAAATTTGAAGGAGCGTGTGGTCGTGTGTGAGATGCCGAAGGAGTAATGACTGGCGGTTTAGTAGCGTGCGGGGAGTTCAACGAACTAGGTGGCGTATTCAGTGGACCGAAGGTTCGTCGGCCTCCTGTAATTGTAGCCCTTGCTGAGATAGGGATATAGCCTCTTCCTCTTCCTATACCCGTGTCCAATGACGATGCCGTGCAGCGGCGGTGGTGCGTCAAGGACGAGGAAGCCTTTCCGTGGCTTCGAGAAGATGGATTCCCTGGGCGAGCATTCTCGTCCTCGCAGGAATTGCTCATGGAGCCGCCAGCAGCCGGAATAAGGTGGGCGCCAATGGGAAAACTTGCGACTTAACAATGATCCATTAAATAATTCCCAACACGTGGGAAGTTGAACATTGAGTTCTGACACATTTTATTTGCATCCACTAACACACACACACCCCAACCATGGCGCACAGTAAGCCCACTCCCCCACCTTCGTATAATAAAAATTAATCCTTGTGACAGGTCAATCTCGTGTTTCAAGCGGCAGGCGCCAGACGTCAAGCTCCAGACACAGGGGCAGTCAAGGAAGCTCGGATGGTAAGCCATCGATCACCAAAAACGAGCTTCGCTCACGACGCTTCCCACTTAAAGCAACGGTCTCTTCAGTAACATCTCAGATGGAAAATATTACTATAACAAGTCGGCTCCAAGACATGGTCCGCGAATTCATGCGGGACGTCCCTTACAATCGTGGAGGCCGCTACAACTATTATGTGGTCTACTGTGGCCGCGAGTCTGGAGTTTTTGACACCTGGTACGACGTTTGTTTATCTTTTATGGTCAGAGAATGGTAACGACTGACTATTTGGACAGGATCTCGACTCATCAATCTGTTATTGGGGTGTCTGGCAATGCTTATAAGGGGTTTCACACCCTCCGCGAGGCACAGACCTCCTACAACGGATGGGTTGAGTTTCTCACCCAGCGAGCACTAGGGGGCCCTAGAGTTCAAGCCCCAATCTCGGCATCGCAGCCACGCGTTCCCGCGTCAGCGCCCACATCTGCTCCGCTTTCTCCTGTGCCCAGAGCACCTGTGGTGCGCGCTCAACCGCCTGCGCCGCCCACTCCTGGACTCGGTAGCCTGAGGGAAACCCCTTCCCCAACTCTTTCGGATGCTTCGTCACTCGGTCTCGGGCAAGACCCGTGGTTCGTAGTTGCCGAAGGAGAGCGCCCGGGTGTCTATCACACCAGGTGTGCATTCTCATCATTGATATTGAGCAGAGCACTTAGACTATTTTTGAATTAGGGATGAAGCCTTCGACGCTTTGGGAGACTCTCCCATTGCCGTCATTGACCGGGTCTTCGGAGAGTTGGGGGCGTTGCGTCTGTTCGTGAGGAAGTATATGAGGAACCAAGTGCATGCTATTTGAATAATGCGTTTGTTCGTGAGGAGGTATTATGAGACAGAGTACATGCTATTTGAATTCGTACATGGTATATAGCTCGTAGCTAAAAATTTGAACATCGTCTATGCATTTTCCCGGATTCCGATCATACGAGTAAAGGAAAGTGATTGATATACGAGTGAGTGTATAGAATGACAAAGTGGGAGAAGGTAAAAACGGTGGGAATGCAGCGAAGGGACAAGGTGAAAATGAAGGGTACGCGTCGAAATCGATAAAGTGGGAGAAGGCGAAGACCGCGGGTATACATAGTAGTAAGGAATGACTTGATTAACGCACACAAAACCGAGAGCTTCAAGCGTGCAGTTCAACTGAGTGTAGTAGAACTTGAAGGTGTGGCAGAGCGAACGCAGAAGTATTTAGTAAAGCTACAGACTCGCTGTACCTGGAATGCACTCTTGCCGCCATAGGTGCCAGTAACATGATAATGCTTTGCAATTTGAACATAAATCTTATGGCATACATTCAATGCCGCGCTGGAACGACTTTCGCAATGATCAAAACTAATCCGATCTTCCAAGTTGGCACAAAATGAACTGTGCCCGCCAGCGCGAACATGACCTCAGCTCATCCGACTCACTGTACCTGGAATGCACTCTTGCCGCCATAAGTGCTAACACGATGATACTTTGAAAGTAAATCTTATGGCATACATTCAATGCCGCGGTGACCTGGAACAACTTTCGCGATATTCAAAATCGATTTTCCGAGTTGGCACAAAATGAGTGTTTCCGCCAGCGCGAACATGACCTCGGCTCATCCTGATATCCTCATTCTCTGTCCTTAGCCTAAAGATGATAGAATACTCCCGTCGATCGCAAGAAACAGGCAGAGCAATGTTATTGGCATTCGCACAAGCCTTAAGGTCGTAGACGAGATGCGTTCACACTCAACTACTCCGAAATCACAGGCCAGGTATTTTCTGATGTTTCCAGTGCATATTGAAACCTTTGGCAATAACTTACCGCCTGATAAGTCAGAAATTTGGGTGGGCGTGATGATCTGCGATTACTGATAAGCCTGATAAGATAATGTCATCCAACGTGACTTAGTGACGTGTCGCTTAGTACACGCCGCTGCTGGCACCTGCTGGCACCAGGGCGATGAAGAAGGCTACTCTTTCGTCCAAAAGATTGCGCAATTTCGGCCAAGGTGGTGTGGTGATGCGTCAATATGGCAAAGCGGTAGGGCGCAAGCAAATTGAAAAAGAGATTTCAAGAAGCCAAGCTCTTAATCAGGGTGTGTTTAACTTCTTACCCTCCCTGCTCCAAGACGACTCTGACGTCCATAATCAGAACCTATAAACGAAATTTTCGAAACTTTTGACATGGATGTTGACTCCAACCTTGATGAAGAATCCGAGTTGGACCCCTCCCTCGCAAATGATGTCCTTGACGGAACACAGGCCGATGACCCAAGCCACGCTGGTGCAGAATTATCCGAAGTAGTGAAAAATATCAAAAATTCACGGTAAGCTTTTATCTTTTCTTCGAAAACTTTTACAGTTCGCTACAACTTACTTGGTCAGGCGCATTCGCAAAGATGCCAGTAATAGGCGAGATAGAACGGAGCGTCGAATTGCTGGTTTTTCTGCTCAAATGGATGCCATCGTAAAATCATATCAGGAATGGAGTTTTCGGATGCACGAAGGGGGGGATCCGGATGTCCTTTCTCCGCCGTTTCAAGAGGTACCAGAAGGCATGGAAAACATTGTCCTTTTGGACACGTATCGTAAGTTTCCAAGGACAACAGACCATTCTTATATTAATTTGACACTAGGAATGTACAATACGCGGTACAGCATGTTCCGGAGTGACGAGTTTGTTGCCAGTGCGCTTGTACGGCAGGGGATGATACCTAATGCGCCGTTTCGCCCCACCTATGCAGTTTCAACACGCTTGCTTCAGCTGTATTACAATCTGCGGTGCCGTTGTCCTCACCTTGGTGTCCAGCCTTTCGTGAAAGGGTTACTGGATATGCATAGCGTACGTTCAATGATTATTCCGAAAATACGAAGCTAACAACGTGTAGCTTGCCTATAGACCGTATCACAACACTGTTTTTTCGATCTGCTTCGACTTATACCTCGACATACTTGAAAAGAATCGGAGTGCAGTTTTGAAGACTCTAGATCGTGATCGCCCATTGTGGCGTATACAGAATACATGCCCTGCCTGCTCGTACAAGTTACATGACGAGAAAGATATGAAGTTCAAGATGCTAATTACTATGGACGGCAATAATTCATTGAAGTGCGTTCGAAGAGATGTAGGGGAATTGAGTGCATCTGATGCCCGGAAATGTCGATCCGCCCTCCCAGATTCTCGGAGCGCACCTGGTGATTACTATATATCACGTGAGGAAGTTGACAAATGGGCAAAGGGAACCCTTGACAAGGAGTTGAATAGACATGATCCCGTGAGTCGAACCACTTTCACTTCTTACGCGCGTCTCAATCAGCATTCTAGAACGATGACAGTGAAACTGTCTGTTCAGGCCGCTGGACTAACATGGTTGATGCATTGACGTCACGAATGTGGGGGATATTTGACGAAACGGGTGTATTCCTGGCTCTCTGTCGCCACGGTTTCGTTTTGTTGGTATCGGATATGGTGCGGAGCGGTGAACTGTAATGTTTTTTAATTTCATTTGCTTCTCTATACTGACTACGTTCTAACTACAGTGCAAAGTACCCCCTAGCTATTACAAGCACACTTCTGAAGGCATTTGGTGGCGATCTTGGGCTTGGGTATGATATTGGATGTAAATTTGGCAAAACGATTAAGAATAGTCCCCTCGGAAGAACGGCCGCCGAACTAAACCTTCAGTGTCTTGTTGGATCATTTCATGGACATGCGCACAAACGGCTTTGCCAGCTATCGTATCTGGCAACATACACTGAGGGCCTAGGTCTCGAAGATCTTGAGGGGTGCGAGCGCTTCTTCTCGAAGTCAAATGCGCTTGCTCGGTCTATCCGCTATGCAACTGTTTTCCACCGACAGCAGGCCATTGTCAATTATATGAGGCATGTTGATGAATTCGAGACATACGCTAACTTAAGTAAGTCTTTTAATACATTGTGCAACAAGTTATCGACTGATAGTTTCATAGGCAAGTTTATCGTCGACAATTATAAGCAAGCACTGAAAATTTTGCAAACGGAAGCACCGTTACGACAACTAATGAAGCGGCATGGAATAACCGATCCCGCCATCTTCAGGACGTGGCTTGACGAAGAGAAGACATATTTGTCTAGTTTGCTTCGTGAGCCGCCTGAAGAAACACTAGAAATAGAATATTATGAACGCTTAGTCCAGCTATTCGATTACCAGTACGTATTCATTTATTCGTGATGATCCTCATACTAATATGCCAGGGATGACTTAAATACAGAAATTTTCCACCACACGAATCCAGATAATGTGACTCAACGTGACAGGACACGATCCATTGAAGCGAAGCGCCGGCATGCGATCGAAAGGCGCGATAACTGCCTTAAGCGGGTCCATGAGCTTGAGATTAAACTCAAAGTCATGCGGCGTTGGGAACGGGGCTCCGAGGAGTGGAATGCGGCAGCGAAGAAGGTTGTACTTCGTGAATACCGGAAGGCTGTCGATAGGCTAGAGAGCCTTGCCGTCTCGCGGATCTCAGAGCTATCAAAAATGAACGAATCGCAAATATGCAAGTTCTGTTCTACATTATGATGTGTCTTTGTCTCATAATGGAGTTCAGGTTATAATCTACGCAATCACATTTCGGCTGGTGTTAAAGCACGGTCAAAGACTATCAGGACAGCATTGGAAAAGTACAACGAGGCAGCAGCCGCTCTCAATCCCGCCGCGCCGGAGCTCACCTGGAAAATGGTTGTCGAGTATGCCGTCCTCGCAGACTTCGACCTCCTCCGTGATGTGAGACAAGATGTTCGTAAGAAGCCGTGGGCGTCGTCTACAAACCGGCTTCTCCGAGATCAATACTTCAAACTGGAGCGTGCTCGCGAGGAGATAGACAGGCTGAACATTGAAATTCGCCGCGTCATCACATACATAGCAGACGAAGCTATATTCTTGCAGATGATTGAAGAAGCTGTGGCGGCTGACGACGCCCGATTGGCTCATCAGATTACTCTTTATGGCCTAGAGCGTGGGCGATCAAATGCTGTGCATATCAAGCGCTTCGCCAAACTGGCAAAGGATCCTGGCTTTACAGGCAACGTCCGGCTTGGGCAAAGTATTCACCAACCCTTCCTAGGCCCTTCCGGACATTTGAGCCAAGGTATCAATGACGATGCCGACACCGGTGAGGACGATGCTGATGACGAAGACGACGAGGAAGAAGAAGCAGAGGAAGAAGAGGCAGCTTATGATATTGCATACAAAGTGCTCAAGGTATCTTCTGATGCCTATACAGAAGACGATGACTTGTAGTCAGTAACGAAAAACTTAGCAATAACACAAGTCCTTTACCATATATGATGATGATACAATTTGGCATGTGCAGAATCTTTTTAAGTTGTATTACATAAGAGAAATGTGATGTCCCTGTGGTACTAAGTTGGTAGGGGCAGAAATAACTGAAATTCAACTTAATAATTAACGAGAATTATTGAAAGTGAGAGATTAAGCGAAGAAGCTCGCTAACTAGCAAGGGACACAGGGCCTGTGTCCCCGGCTAATTAGCAGTTGATTGCCGGCTTAACAGGTGCCTAGGACTCCTATAGGACTCCTATAGGACTCTGATCACTTTCTGATAAAATGTAAAAAAAGGTAAAATGGTAGGAAACATGTTTGGCTTTGTTTGTTTATGTTTGTTTATATTAGGCATCTTAACTTGCAAAAGAAATCCAAAATCCTTAAAAATAGGGAACCATGTTTGGTATTGTTTATTTATGTTTATTTATATTAGGTATCTTTAACTTGCAGAATAAATTCAAAAAAATACTGAAAAAATGCGGAAAATCCATGTGATCCAGGTTATATAAGAATTATAAAACCAAACAATGGCAAACTTGACATATTTGCAAAATACTTTTCAGATGCAAGTGTGATCTTGAAAAATGCACACAAGGTCATGCAAGAATTAGGACACAAATCTGAGCCAAATTCTAGGTAAATGTAAAGGAATGTATCACCACTCCATGTGACCACCTGCAAAGCCATAGTTGAACCCAACACAATTTGGGTGTGTCTGGCTGGTGATGATGAGTCAATGTAGTATGTGTGATCAGTTAGAAAGGGCTGGCAGTGGTGAAAGTCAGTTTCAGTAATGTGACTTGAGTGGTGAGTAGCTGCTGAGGTCAAGGACATTGGCAACATGCACATGATGGCAGTGGCTGCTGGAGGTGCAGTGCAGAGTGCCAGTTGAAGTGATGATCTAGTTTTAGTTCCACAATCCCACATGTTTGTTGCCAGCAACAACCAATGACTCACCACCAATCACCTATGATTGTCAATTTGTCATAGGTATGTAAATATGAGGGATTTGTGATTATGTATGTATTGAAGTCAAGGGGTGAAAGCAGGTGGAGATGAGTTCTTGGTTATTTGGTCGGATGGTATGGCACAGTGAGCTGTGGTTGTTAGAAGCATATTAATAATTGTCTGACTGTCTGACTATCTGACAGGCACTGACAGATGCTAACACACTAATTGTCTGGTTGTCTGACTATCTAATAGGCACTGACAGATGCTGACACACAGATTATCTGACTGTCTGACAGACAGTGTTTCATAAGTTGTCTGACTTGTCTTCAGACTATCTAACCATCTGAGCAGTGAGAGACACTTAAGCATCAGATAACATCAGACAAGTCTGTGATCAGACTTTTGCTGTGTTAGCTGATGTACTAAGCTTCCACACTAGAAGCATACGGTGGCAAAGTTAACTCAGCAATGGTTAACTCAAATACTAAGAGAACAGTGATGATAGAAATTGAACAGAGTGTGGACAATGATAGATAATTTGATGATGAGTAAGTAGAGATACATAAGTGGGTCTGTCACTTCCAAAACTAATCAGGCATGCATAATGTGGGAGTCAATACTATTAGTAACAGAATGGTGGCTCAGTGACATGTAATAGGCTAGTATCAACTTCAAGTTCCAATCACAGTGGCAGTGACATCTGGCACCTGTGACCTGCCACACTGAGTGCCCTACTATGGATCATTATCAGCTACCTCCAATCACAGGTACTATTAGTAATTTGAAGTTAAGTACAGTGCCTAGGCCAATATCAGTCAGTCTCACCTTTACTAGTACTATAACTTTACGGTTGTCCATGCTCTGTTCCAGAATTGCCTCAAACCTAAGACTATGATATTCTATTGTTTTACCTAATATGTTTGAAGTTTCTCTGACCCCACACCCCCAGTGGTTCAATTGTCTTATCAACATAACCAGGGGCCCTTGTACAAAGTCACAAGATGTTTTGGCAACCTATCAATTTTCTCTCCATTATATCTGAAGAATAAATTACAAATATCTTGGGTTTGGCTCTGTTCTAGAGCATGATTCTTGCACCATCTTGATCACATGATTTTTCCAGATTTTTCAAGATTTTTAGCAGCCTTTCAATTTTTCAACATGAAGTGTTTAAAACAGTATTTTGCAAATATCTTGAGTTTGGCATTGTTTGGCATGTTAATTTCCACACTAATCTGATCGCATGATTTTTCCAGATTTTTCAAGATTTTTGGCAGCCATTCAATTTTTTAACATGAAGCGTTTAAAACAGTATTTTGCAAATAACTTGAGTTTGGCATTGTTTGGCATGTTCATTTACACACTGGTCTGATTACATGATTTTTCTGCATTTTTCACATTTTTTTTTCCAAATTTTCCCACGGTCACACAGTACTCTTGGCAAATGGTAGTATTACAAATGAGACTACAAAGACTACATTAAAAAGCGCAGAATTGTCGGAGTCCTATAGGAATAGTCCTATTAGAGTCCTATGTCCTATTCGAGTCTGTCGGAAGGCTTCCTATTCATCCGATACCAGTCCGATTGAAAAATGTAGTGTTAAAAAATTTGTAATGTTAATGTAATCTTATTTGTAATAAATTCCGATGTGACTCCTATAGGACTCCTCGGACTCCGATCGGACTCCGATCGGAATAGGGGGGGGACAGTAAAGACCTCACCAATCTCCTCCTTTCACAGGTACTCTCAAGCCCTCGGACGACCATATTGCTCAGTGAAGAACGACAGTTGACGACGATGGAAGGATGAATGGTTTTGGCCGCACGTTTCCCTTTTCTCTTGCACTCCTTGATACTTCTGATCTCTCTTAGTTTATACGACGATCGTTTCTCTGACAACTCCTACTACATCAAAAGAACCATCTCACAATACTATACAATACAGCCACGCAAAGGAAAGCCGTCAATTCGATTCCCGGAGGGATGTACAAGGGATACCGCTACCGAGCGTCGATCGAGCACCACGTCTGAGGGCAGCAGACGCAGAGTTTCTCTCCGCTGACCGTGTGCGACCCCGAGGCACTTCTCTTGGTTGGTTTGACGTGCCTACGAAGCAGGCTTCTTTTTCTTTTCTTCTCAACATTCTAAATTACTACAGATTTGACACCTGCCACTTACATTCCTACATACAGCCTAGGCCCCTCGGCGTGAGAGAACGCGCACGAGGTATACTTCGTTTGTACGCGTTCACAATCGCAATCAATCAATCATCCTCTCTCTCTCGCATTTTTTTTCTCTCACTCAGAAAACTTTTTCTAAGCTCGTGAAAAACGACCGGCATAGTTATTCGACTTTCCCGTCAAAAGCACGACGGCCTCGATAACAACACTGCCCCTTCTCGTTGATCTCGCGCTGAGCCTCCCTCAAACTCTCTTTGTCTCTATTTACGGAACTCTCACATTCCGCACTTTCACCCATAGGTAGATCCCACGACGACAGCGTGTGGCGTGGGATTTAATAGGCATCAAACCCGGTATGATCGGGTGTGTATTAACCTTCATTTGTTGACATAAGGCACAGCCTTCGACCCATTTAGATACGGTCGTTGTCATTCCAGGCCAATAATAGTCACGGCGGATAAGCTCTAGTGTCTTTAATCGTCCAGGGTGACCCATAACTACGGGGTCATGATGTGATTTGATTATTTCGTTTCGTAATTCTTCGTTTTGAGGAATATAAATGCGTCCTTGATAACGAATGATGTTGTCGTCGTTCTTCCAGTCATTAAACTTTGATCGGAGGGGTAGTTTTCCGTGTTTAAGACCGTCGATTACAACTTTAGCGAATTTGTCTTGTGGCAATAATTCAGTGATTTTATCTGCCCAAGATACATTGATCGCGGCAATAACCATTTCATCAGTGATCATGGTTTGTGGGATTTCTTTTGCTTTTGCCTCTTCTTCGTTAATATGGTCAGGGCGTCTTGATAAAGCGTCTGCCTGAATAAGTTTTGATCCAGGGACGTGTTCTAACTTGATATCAAACTCCGTGATTTCTTGCCACCAGCGTGACTGTCTGGCGGTCATCTTTTGCGGATGTTTGTAATATGATAAATTCTTATGATCACAGTGGATCATGATCGTGTGTGGGCTTCCTTTTAGAAGGTGTCTCCAGGTTTCAAATGCTTTCTTTATTGCTAATAACTCGCAATTGTATACTTGATATCTTTGTTCGGTATCGCTTAACCGATGACTGATAAATCCACATGGGTGCAGTTCTCCATCAGATCCCCATTGTTTTAGGACGGCTCCTACCGCCCAGTTTGACGCATCGGTCTCTAATAAAAATGGTTTTGTCGGGTCTGGCATAACTAGAACCGGTTCTTCTAGGAATTTCTCTTTCAACGTGTCAAATGCTTTCTGACACTCTGCATCCCATTGGAAGGGAACTGTTTTCTTCGTAAGTTCCGTGAGCGGAGCCACTATTTCGGCGTAGTTTCCTATAAATTTCCTGTAAAAGTTTGCGAACCCTAGAAATGACCGTATTTGTTTAACGGTTTTCGGTTCAGGCCATTTGCTGATTCCAGCGAGTTTTACGGGGTCCATCATGATCTTTCCTTCTTTAACGATCATCCCCAGGAATTCAACTTCTTTGGCGACGAATTTACATTTTTCTAATTTGAGGAATAGATCATTTTCTTTTAGCCGTTGCAAGACTTGCTGAGTGCACTCCCTCGTTTCTGCCTCGTTCGCTCCATATATCAACATGTCGTCAATGTAGACAACTAGCCATCCTTCGGCTATCATGTCGCGGAAGTATTCGTTCATCATTGTTTGAAATGTCGACGGTGAATTGCATAATCCAAAAAGCATTACGGTAGGCTCGAAGAGACCATGGTTCGTCGTGAATGCGGCCTTCCATTCGTCGCCTTTCTTTATTCGCACATTATTGTAGCCCCATCGGAGGTCTAACTTGGAGAAATACTTTGCTTTTCTTAGTTTTAATAATAAGTCGGATACTAAAGGAAGGGGATAGGCATTCCGTTTCGTCCAGCTATTGATGTATCGGTAATCTTGGCAGGGTCTCAACTCTCCTTTTTCTTTCTTTGCAACGTAAAAGAAAGGAGATGCCTGCGGGGATTGTGATGGTCGAATATAACCTTTTTTGAGCTGTTCGTTGACCCATTTATTCATTAGCTGTTCCTCGTGGATTGATAACGGATAATTCTTCGCCACTTTAGGTTTAAACCCTTCTTTCAGATCTATTGCATGGTCCCATTGTCGTGAGATGGGAAATCGTTCTGACGTCTGTTTATCAAAAACTTTTCTCCATTTGTCATATTCAGGGGGTAATTCTACTTTCGTAGATTTATCTTCGTGTTCATGTGCGAGCGCTTGAGACGCTGATGTTTTCGCTTGGATCCAAAGGTGATCAGTCTCGAGATCTTCGTCCTCATCTGCGTTCAATTCTTCTTCTTTTTGGATATACCAAAGATACATTTCAGTTTCTTCGTCGTAATCAAACGTAGTTTCTTCTTCCGGATCGATCTTCCTTCCGTCGGGGAATCTAACTGTTCCTTCAGACCAATCTATTCTGGGGTTGATTTCTCGGAGCCAAGGTAATCCTAGTATCAGTCGTTGATCGCCTAGTCGTGTGACATAGAACCAGTCTTTAAACTGGTTGTCTTCGATGTTATAGCTTATCTGGATTTTATACCGTATATCTCCAGACTTGTTATTTGTTCCGTCCACATTTCGCACTGGGATGGGTTTCTTTAAGCGAGTGATTTTGTTCCAATTGACGAGTGAGCTATCGACAAATTTTCCTTGCGCGCCTGAATCGATAAGGGCTTTAGTTTCAGCAGTTTTCAGATTTGAACATTTGGTAATGGGAATGGTGATTTTATTTCTGGATATAGAGGATACTGTTACACCATTTATACATAATTGTTCGTCTTCAGAGACGACGGACACTGGTTCATCGTCGTCTCGTTCTAAAAACCCTTTTTGTTCAGTTTTCGGCGAGCGCTGCGTGGTAATGTTTTCGCCATTTCTCGTATGACGGCGATTCTCTGGTTTTCGTCGTTTTCACTGTCGGATTCTTCACTTGACGAGTCACTGTTGTCTTCTCTGCTATCCGTATCCAGCGCTCTGATTCGTTTTCCTTTTCCCTTTCCTTTGTCGCGGTTACTGGTTCGTCTACATGATTTTCCTCAAAACTGTCCTTTAGGGGCTGCCCTTCCTTGGTTATTTCCAAGATTTTGTCGTTTCTTTTTTGGATTAGGGCAATCCGAGATTAAATGTCCTGTTTTCCCACATCCATAACATACAGCAGTTTTTACCCATTCCATGGAGGTTTCTGCAATCTGCATTCGTCGCGCTTGTTGGTTTAATTCTAATATGGCCTCGTCGACCTCCATTTTATCATCAAATTCTTTAACTTGGCCAAAAGTCAGTACTTTGCAGTCCACCCCCCATTCCTCGAGGAATCCATGGAATCCACGGAATTCCGTGGATTCCGCGCGGAATTGTGCGGAATAACACCCTACTTTTAACAAATAATGGTATACAACACCCCTACTATATTGATTATGTAATTTTATGATGTTTTCACACCTAAAAACTCATTTAAAGGGAATATACATGTTTGTATAGGCATTTGAAAGCTCTCTTCTTGCTTGTTTTGATTTTGATGATTACTAATGACATTTTCTACTGTTTGTACATGTATGATGTAGTACACATCTAAAAATATGTTTGTAATGAATGTATATGCATCTGAAAGCTATTTTCTCACTTGTTTCAACTGTGATGCTTATTTGTCATTGTTTGTACTTGTATTGCATGTTGTAAGAATGTCACAAGGAACATGGATGATGTATATTGTACATAAAAGTGAATGTTCACTTCTTGTCCTTTTGAATGTGATGATGTTGCATTGTTATTTAGTGTTAGTATATTAGGATTGTCCTATTCTGCCATATGTAATGTTAGATACCACATTTGGATACCCTTGTGATGGGCATGCATGGTTGTTTGGCATCATTTATATTTTTAATAAAATTCCAAAAAGTTCTTGAAAAATGCAGAAAAACCATGTGATCCAGGTCATATTTGAAGAATTGTGAGGCCAAACTGGACATATTGTATTTGCAAAATACTTTTTAGGATGCAAGTGTGAGAAACTTGCAATGTGTTGCTGCTGCCAGTTGCAATTTGCAAAGTGCAGGGGTGTAGCCAGTGCAGGAGTTGCTGGTGCTCTAGTTGTGTGCCATGGTCCATCTGCACAATCTCACCTTGTGCCAGCAACAACCAGTGACCACTAATCACCTATGACATGTTGTCAGAAGTCATGAATAAATGTGATTGGTGATATCATCAAAGTCAAGGAGGAAGGGGGCTTAGATGATTCCTTGGTAATTTGTCATACTAGTAGTACATAGTGAAGTCAGTGTGCTATGATCATGTCAGTCTCTTCCTATCAAGCTTCAGCCCCATGATAGAGGTGTCTGGCAAACTAAACAGGTTTGAGACAACTGTTGACAGAGGGTGGACAATATTGTTTAGGCAAGACCTTGGTGATGGTATTGGAGAACAGTAAGTCAAATTCTAATGAATATAGGTCTTTAGATACACAGTGTATGGAGGTAAATGTGTAGGGTATCATAGGGCAAAGAGCAGGGAATTGGTAAGTCTGGGCCAACCTTGATAATGTTATATAAATGATGGTAGGGTTGGTAGATTTCATGCTGAGGTAGGTCCAGAATTTGCACTTTCACAAGTATGGATGATGGGACCATCTGGGAAATGAATGTAAAAGGCTACAATATAATGGGTGGATAAGACAGTGCTATCTCAAGCTCATATAGTGCCAGAATGTTTGAGAAATTGTAAGACCTGATAATATCAGGTATCAAATAAAAGTCAGACAAACAGATTGTCACAGATTTTGTAAGACCTTATAATGTCTTGATCACTTCAACACTGTTGTGCAAAATATCACTGGCTGATACTTCAATACAATTCAGATATATCAACTGTAATTCTTTGTAATGTCTGATATTGTGTAGTCTATCATTGCTTGATCTTTCATTATAACTCTTGAAACAGTAGATAAAGCCTGATAATGGCTTACATAGTAATTGTGGAGTAGGAATTGTTGATTGGGACAATCTAGTTATATGCACAAAACCACTTGCAGCTCTGAATGTTGTTTTCAAATCCATGATATCTACTCCTCTATGAGACCAAGTTAGCAATCTACTATGTTCCATATGTTTCCAAGTTTTCAATTATGTTCTCAAGCATTTGATTCTGTCTTCCATGTGTTCTTTATACTTGCTTACATCTATACATAGCACATATAAATACCATGTCCATGCTTGAAGGTATTTGTGAAATCTACCATCCTTTATACATATTACATTATCAATCAATACATATCAAAGTTGTATATATTAGTAACTACTAGTATCCATTGGTCACACTCTGATATCTGTGATGTAATCTGCCATTGCTACTGTCTCTTATCTACCCTGAGACAGCTAGTAGCTTTTGGCAAATCTTATAGCCATTGCCCACAATTGTAATACTTATTTTTCCTGATCATGATATTGTAGCCTTTTATGTACATTCATTTGTCAGATAGTCCCATACTTGTGAAAGTGCCAATTCTGGGCTACCTTGTGAAATCCACCAACCCCACCGTCCTTTATATTAGATTATCAATTGATATATCAGAGTTGTATATATTATAGACTTTTTAGTTGTTATACAGCTTTATATACCCTTATCTATTTTCCACCAATTTCCTGATTAGTATATGCTTTTCAATTGTTGTAAAGCTTTATATACCCTTATCTATTTTCAGCTGTTTTTCTGATATTAGATTAGTTTTCAGAATCCTACTATGTAAGTCCATCATCACATTGTCACCACATCCTTGAGTCATCCCTGCACCTGCTATGTAAGTCTCTCTCTGAACCCACACCTGGTTTGTTTTATCACCTAAGAAGTATTTGCAAATATCTTGGGTTTGGCTCTGTTTTGGAACATAATTATTGTGCCACCTTGATCACATGAATTTTCCAGATTTTTCAAGATTTTTTGGCAGCCTTTCAATTTTCAACCCAAAGTGTTTAAACAAGTATTTTGCAAATATCTCAAGTTTGACCTTGTTTTGGAACATAATTCTTGCACCACCTTGATCACATGATTTTTGCGGATTTTTCAAGATTTTTTGGCAGCCTTTCAATTTTTCAACACGAAGCGTTTAAAACAGTATTTTGCAAATATCTTGAGTTTGGCCTTGTTTGGCATGTTCATTTCCACACCATTCTGATCACATGATTTTTCTGCATTTTTCACAATTTTTTCAATTTTTTTTCCCACGGTCACATAATACTCTTGGCAAATGGTAGTATTACAAATGAGACTACAAAGACTACAAAGACTTCAAAAAGTGCGGACTCATTCCACGGAACAATTCCACACCTGTGGAATCATTCCTCGAGGAATGGATCAGTAAAAAAAACTCTCAAAAATATAGTATTACAAATTAGACTACAAAGACTACATTAAAAAGTGCGGATTCCGCGGAATGAGTCCGCGGATTCCGCGAGGAATAACGCGGAATCCGCGCGGAATTGGGGGGGGATCGCAAAGTGCTCCCAAAAGTGGAGAA
Organism: Amanita rubescens; assembly: GCA_015039365.1. Lineage (NCBI taxonomy): Eukaryota > Fungi > Basidiomycota > Agaricomycetes > Agaricales > Amanitaceae > Amanita > Amanita rubescens. The sequence continues at coordinate 149,108 of WION01000056.1, forward strand.
TAAAGTATTCGCCACTTCTATGTCAAGGATACGAGTTCGTAATGATTTATAGGTTGTCGGAGCACCTCCTAGTCGTAGTTTTTCTCGTAACGTGTTTGGTAATCCCAAAACTAGGAGATGACATTTCGTCGTATCATCAGTGATTTTGGCTAAATTGATATCTCGATCGACGCGCGCGATATATTGATTAATGGATTGTTTCGGGAGTTTTCTCCATGTGAGTAACCTGTGCATGGCTAGTCCTGCTTCGTCTACTTGTCCCCAATCTTCTTTCAGTTCTTTAATAAAAGCGTTATAGTCGGCGTATTTTGTCATTTCGGCGTCGTATTCAGTTATTTTGTTGTCACGCCATTGTTGAGCGTTGCCGTCAATATGATACATAATGAACTGTATTTTATCTTGGGCATCCGTCATTTTATTCATTTTCATGAATAATTCAGCTTTCGCTATGAATGGATTGAGATATTTTCGATCTCCTTCGAACGGTTTAGGAGGTTTGATCTTCGGTAGATCTGACCTTGGTTCGGTCTGGGGTCCTGATCCACTCATATCTCGTTCTTTTCCTTTCCTAGAGGGAAATGGATTGATTGGTGGGGTAAACAAATATGGGAAAGTAACAGGCGGTAATGGTACAGGTCGTGTAGCTTCGAGTTTTGATTCGGTTGCAAGGGATAAGGAAGCGATAAGTTGAGCTGAGGTTTCGTCTTCAACTCGTTGTTCAACTGTGGGTATAACAACGTCAAGTTCGGTTCCAGGTGCGTATTCGAGTTTATCCTGGGATTCTTCTTCTTTCTCTTGTTCAGAGTGGGAATCTTTATCGTCTTCTTTATCAGACTCTCCTGATGGTTTGGCGCTTTCTCTGTAATGAATGTGTGGTGAGGCGACAGGAGTTTCTTGACTAGTGGTTAGGGTCTCTGGTTCATTCGCTTTCTTCCAACGTTGTAGCGCGGTTTGTGATAACTCCTCTTTTCCTCCTACGAAGGGTTCTCCTTCGAAATATTCGTCTCTAATAAAGTACGGTTCTTCTCCTGTTTCCGATTCGGTGGCGTACCAACGTTTACTGCCTTCGTGGAAGGCAAGTTTGCGTTCGTTTAGGTATAATCCTCCTTCAAATGGGAAGGACTGATTTGGCGGTCTTCCAAGTTTTTGTTTTACCCAAAACTGGTGACCTGGTACGGGTTTTCCTGAAGCGGTATAACACCAGCCATTTTCTCATTTATCCCAATGAATGGAATGTTCGTCGAGATAGTAGAGATGGTCAAGGGGGTTTCGTTTGGCGTTATTCGGAGGGGTACTTTTAGATTGTCGTGGAGCAATTGTGAATGATGGGAGGTGAGAGTGTTAAAGCTATCGTGCTCGGAGAGGAGTCTAGTTTTATTGTTAAGTTTGTTCGTTCACTGATAAGTCAAGCCTATCAGGCACCATAGGTTCCTCAAGGGAGTTCTGGCACTTAAGAACGTTCAAGAAGTAAGAGTGTTATTGGATAAGTCCTCAAGGGAGCTTATACGATAACGAGACAGATTCTGACTGTTAAAACTAGACTGAGGTCTAGTCGTATATTTGCGTGTCTTATATAGTACAAGGTATATACGCAAATATAGTAAGTAGGAATGCATGTGATAACGAAACGGTCGCATGTGATAATGAAACGGTTTACATGTGATAATCGACATGCATGTGATAAAATGAAATGGCATATGATAAACGATGAATGTTCCTGAAGGAACGCATATGCAAACAGTGACATAGGAGGAATAACGGAAGTGATAAGATAAGAAAAAGATAGGCCATGACGTACGTTTGTAACACCAGGGATTTCAATGCGACGATTATATAGAGTGGCGAGGAAACGTTGGAGGTACCGAGGCTCGTCCCATCGCGCAAGTGGAAACTAGTCAACGTGAGATAGATCAACTCGGTTTGGACTATGAACTTACCTTTAGAAAGGGACCGGATGCGATGGAATTGAAACCCTCTTTGAACACTTGGAAATTTGTATGCTTCCAAGGGTCACAATCACCGATGAGGTAGTATGCAAGCATTTGCTTCTGCATTTTCTGGTGTGCCTCAACTGGGCGTGATTGCGTCAAATGGTTTGCCTGAAAGACATCAGGCGTGTTCTGGTTTAGCGGTCAATGGTTGCACTTACAGGGAGTTCAATATCCGAGGCCAGGGAATGTAACCAATCTTTTGACATGTCGGTCGCGTCGATCTTGCCAACAGGTAAGTTAATAATGTGTTCTACCTTGTTCAAAAGGTCTTCATCTGGGATCATAGCCCTCGCAAACTCCACATCAAATTCAAATTCTTCCAACTTAGTTAAGGTGGCGGCGAGAATGACAAAGGGAGAGATGGGATCGGGACCAATAGCGAGGTGTGTAGTGAAAAGCGCAGCAATGTGCCCTTCAACCTTGTAGTCTATAGTTTGATTAACTATATCAAGGTCCGGGTTCCGAGATAAGTGAAGCTTATGGTATCCCTTGTTCACACTGGGGATCCACCTGTGGGATTTTGTAGATTGCTGTAGTGCTGATTGAAAAACAGTACGGAGAAGGCCGTTTCCGGAAGTGTCAATTCCAAGGTCAGTTACGGAGATCTCAGTTCTTAAGAGGATTTAGAGCATGAAAGCGGATAGACGCGAGAAGGCTCTTACACGATGAAAGTTGGGAACGGTTTAAATAAGGAATAAAGGGTTTTGATATGGTTAGAAGTCACGCCTAATTCATTGTCTTTTTCTGGTACGGGTTCTTGTTTGGCAAGTGCGTAGACTGCGCTAATAAGAAATGTCGCAAGATCAGTGGCTTTTGGCCCCTTTATGTGCGGTGTCGGTGCCCTTGTTACTTCCCGTTTTATCTGAAGGGAGTCTTGCCACTGACGGATGACCGAATCGGGTAGGCGATCATCGAGTGCGGGCCGCAATAAAATAGGTGGAGGGGTGGGAGAACAGCTATCGTGGCGTGAGCATTCAGCAGGTGGACTGTCGGGTGTAAAGAGTGGTTCGGTTATGACAGCCTGAGATGACGAGGGGACACGAGATTCAGAAAGAAATGATGGGAGGGGAGGTTGAGATTGACCAGGCCCGCTATCCAAACGAACGCGGCGAACGGGCCGAGGATGAACAATCGGAGGTAAGTAGCACTTGCGGGTAACAGGAGATGGTTGAAACTAACAAACAGTCAGGAGAAAATGGAGGTGCCGACACATGGTCAAACTTACTTCATCGTCATCGCCGCTAGCCCCTCCGTCATTAATTTGACACTCAACTATGCAGGAATTTGCTTGGTAGAGATCGTTCTCGCCTCCAAACCTGAGCCAGTCATGGAAAGGAGATACAACCCACCATGGCCAACAGGGATGGTGGCTGAGATCACTTGATTCTGGTAGTGGCCCTCGGAGGTGGTTTTTACGGGGAGCTGATGGGGGTAGGTTGATTCAGCCTTGGATGATGGTAGTAAAATGGAATAACTGACCGACAAAAAACACACCGTAGCCTTCCTCGATTGGATCGGGCCATGCTAGCCCCTGCAAACAATTAAACGTAAAAGCATACTGGGGAGGTGTCGATGGGGTATAATTGCTGATTCCCGTTTTGTTGGTACGCGCGGCTTGGCAGACGGACCATGAAAGGTTGAAGTAGGGATGGTCCTGCAAAGCAGGAGGTTGTTTGATAGTAATATTATGCGCCTGGAGATGGTGAGTAATAGTTTCATCAAGTACTTCCCATATAGTTTCTGACTGTTCTGGTTCCGTAAGTGGGATGACAAGGTTCCACTTTGCAAGCTGCGGAAGCAACTGATCACGTTGGATGTCAGTAAGGCGGAACATATTCGGAGGACAGGGAGTCTCAGAGTTGGTGCGGTTCTAAACGGTTAAATTTGTAAGTACATCTGATCTAAAGAATTAACAATTGATTGAATACCGCGAAAGGTATTATTGCACATTTAAGTTTTGACGGCAAGGGCATTGCCATTGTCCTTTTGCCCTTTCTTGAAGGGATGGTGGTGGGTGGGCCGGGTGTTGGACCCTGGCTTGGATTGTATCCAAAACCACTCGTGCCGGCGCGGCGGGTCCTAGTGGCAGAAACTTGATGCTGCTGAGATGCAGAAAGTGATGATGCAACAGGGGCGACAAATGCAGGGCTGTACGTCCCAACTGTGCGTACCGCGGCGAGTGGTGTTGGGATTCCAGTCGTGACACCTGTGGGTAGCGCAGGTAGAAGCGTCTCAATTTGGGCTGGAGTGAGATGACCAGGCGCGGCGTGGGTATTTGATATTCGGGGTGGAGGAGCCACACTTAGAGATAAACAAAAGGTGAGTCTGCTGTCATGAAAGAAAGAGAATTATGGACTGACTCTGGTATGTCCCGAGTATGCTGAAGATAAGGTGCGCCACAAGCGCAAAGAGTTTGCAAGGTCATCGTTGTGGACATTGATGACTGTAAGTGTTGATTATTCAGATGAAAACTTGTGTTGTATTGATCGTTACCAAAGGAATGAAGCCTCCACATCCAGTCGCTTGACAGTTACCACGAGCTACGGCTGACACACTCGATGCATTAGGAGCCAATCGAATCGCCGGTTGGGTGATATAATGCTGCCAGTAAGGGTGGCCGCAACCACAAAGCTCCGTAGTGTTTATTGGTTCATGACGTTGAACAAAGAACTAAGCAAGATAAGGTGTGCTCATAGACTGGGAAGCATAGAAATTGACGAAGAAGACAGGTCTACGCGAGAGCGTGTCCACAGCATGAGCAGGTGCAATAGCTTACCTATTGCAATATGATCTTAGCACTACCCTTCGGCGTAGTAGTGATAGTAAGAGGAAGAGAATGGATTGTCCTATTCTACAATACAGGACAGGTTTATATACTTAAGAGAGAACAAATATGTGTCTACATATGTGTAAGCGTATAGTATAGATGGGAAGATATGGCGTGCTAAGCATACCATAAGGTGCAATCATGAGTCTATCATGATGTCACTATGATATCATAATGAAGTCATTATGATGTCATCTCTATGTCATACATAAAGGATGACGCGAGCGATATGAGTAACATTGATTGTAGTCAATCAGTAGTTAATCATTCTATAAATATAATTCTATATTTAACACACCCCTTCGCTTAGATATCCTTTATTTAAAGTCTATGATGTTCTCATCATAGAAGGGATCTATATCCGATTCCTGTTGATCAATAAGACCATCAAGAAGTTCCATCAACTTCTTGTGTGATAGACGATCAATACCATCTAATTCAAGATTTTGCCAATCAAGAATTAATTTCGTCAAATCACGAATTTCCTCAGACTCTAATTTATCTGGTCTTTTGATTAATGCATTTGTAGAAGTCGGATATTCTTCTAAGGAAAGTCCCAATCGTTCTCTAAAGAATTTGACCTTTTCAAAGGATAAATTCTTAGTCATGAGATCCGCATTCTGCTTGTTGGTTGGTATGTATTCGAGGACTACTTTTTTAGTCTCGATCAACTCGCGAACGAAATGATAACGAATATCAATATGTTTAGAACGATGTTCTTGTGCAGGATTTTGTGCCCAAAATATAGCGCCTTGGTTATCTACGCTAAGTAAGATGCTTTTAATGGGTGCACCTATTTCGTAAAATAGATTTTCAACCCATGCAATCTGTCTTGCAGCATCTGATAAAGATATGTATTCTGCTTCAGTCGAAGACAGAGCTACAGTCTTTTGTTTTCTACTCGTCCAAGCTACCGCACCACCAGCTAACATTTTTTATAGGAGCATATCCAGCAGGTAACGGTGTTCGTACAGATTTGCAATCTTCAAGTCCAAATCGCTTGACAACCTTCAAGGCATAAGGACCTTGATCTATGACTAAGAATCCTAAATCACGGTTGTAATTGACTTGGATTCGTAAATACTCTTTGATCTTTCCAAGGTCACGACATTCCCACATCTCCATAAATTTCTTTTTAATGGATACGATGGTGGAATCGTCATTTCCCATAAAGAGTATATCGTCGACATACAATATGCATATTGTGATAGTATTCTTGCCTTTACGAACGTAAACGCCAGAATCAGACAAGCATCGTTCAAAATGCAATGATTTCAACGATTTATCAGCTTGTTTATTCCAGGCATATGATGCCTGTTTCAATCCATATATGGCTTTCCTCAGCCTATATACTTTAGATTCTTGTCCTTTTACAACGAAACCTGCTGGCTGGGCCATGTAAATATCTTCATCAAGATCGCCATATAAGAAGGCAGTTTTTACATCTAGGGCTTGTATATCCCAGTTTTCAAACACTGATGTGGCCAGAAGTATTCGGATTGTTTCATATCTCGCTACAGGCGAGAATGTTTCGTCGTAATCTAATCCGGGACGTTGACTAAAACCTTTAGCTACGACGCGAGCTTTTTTGCGTCCATCAGTTTTTAAGTCGAAAACCCAATGACATCTGATTAGGTTTCGTCCTTTTGGAAGATCAACTAACTCCCAAATATCTCTAGATTGAAGAGATTTAAATTCGTCATCCATTGCAATCTTCCATTGTTTATACAATTGAGGATTACTGGAGCGCATTTTAGATATATCTCTATAGTCATATGGAATATTATCTACAAGGGGGACAGCCGCTTTTAGAAGGAAATGAAGAAATTCATTTCCAGATTCATTAATCATTCGAGTTAAATGATCATGTTCCGCAGTTTTTAATTCAGACTTTAAAGCGAAGATTTCTTTGAGTAGAGAAGCAGATTCATTCATTCTATCAGGGTTCCTGTCTGCTGACAGTGGATCCTGAGTTGAAGAACTCGGAGTTTTATCTTTTAACTGTTCTCGTAAAGTATCTCGTTTTTGCTGAATTTCCGCTTCTATTTGTGCAGGAGTTTTATCTCCATATGCGTTGTCTCTTTGTACCCTTGGAATTGGAAAACGACCAGAACGGTGAGGACCTATTTGTACAGAGGGTGGACCAGGATCAGATACGATCGGTGGAGGAGGTCTAGGTCTCTGAGCAAATTCTCTAAAACGATCTCTTTGACGTTGTTCAAATTGATCAAATTCTCGATCCGTCATAAATGGGTTTTCTATTTCATCACGATCTCTTTGATTCAAAGAGAAGGGATTATCTTCATCCATAGGACTACGAGGCGAAGGTGACCTAGATACATATGGTATCGGTGTTATAGGCCTAGAAGGAACAGGAGTCTCCTCTTTTATTTGTGGAGAGGGAGTACGTCTAAAGGGTTCAGGAGTTTTACGTTTCTTAAACATATCACTCATTTGACGTTTGAATTGTTCTCGTAAACGAGACTGTTTATCAATTCCTTGACCCTTTTTCCAATCATCGCGTTGTCTACGATAATTGTCACGTCTTTCTTGTTCTCTTTCTTCCCTTTGCCTTCGGATATTATCATCCAAGAAATCTCTTCGACGATCGGCAAATTCATCACCGTCATCATCATCGTTTGAATCATCAGAAGGGTCTGACTGCTGTCGATCAGGAGATGCACCCCTTCGATCCAAACTTGGTGAGCGTCTACGGCTCGGAGAACGTCTACGGTTCTCTGGGAGTAAGTTATCTAGATCCAAATTTTGTGGAGGGCGGTTAGGTTCCTCTTGAGGAATTGCCTCCCAGATCGGACCAAGATCTTCAGTAATTATATCTGCAGTCTTTCCTTTGCGCGGAAACCTGTTTTCAAAGAATGTAGCCTGGGAGGATATGACCAGTGTGTTTGTCGACGTCACGAACCTATAGCCTTTGGTTCCTGATTCATATCCTACAAAAGTGCATAAAACGGATTTTTCGGACAGCTTATCCGGTCTCCGTTGATCAGGGATAAATACCCAGGCTTCACATCCAAATACTCGAAAGTACGATATGTCTGGTTTTTTGTTAAGAAGATTTTCCAGGGGGGTCTTCCATTTAGTCCGTTTTAGGGGAGTGCGGTTGTACACATGCACAGCCGTTCTGAATGAGAACTCCCACCAAGATTTCGGACATCCTGCGTCTAATCGCATAGCCTCAGCTTTGTCTGACAAAGTCTGATTCATGCGTTCAACGCGACCATTTTGTTGTGGGGTGTAAGGAGCTGTCTGTTGATGTTTAATTCCTTTGGATTTAAGGAATTCTTCAAAGGCTTTATTTACAAATTCCCCCCCTCGATCAGAACGGAGGTGAGAAATAGGTTGTTTAGGATCTACAAACTCATTATACCATCCGGTAAAATATTCTAGAGTTTGATCTTTGGTTTTTAATAAACCAATCCACGTATACGAGGTGAAATCGTCAACGATAACACCAATATATTTGTATTTGTGGTAAGATATGGCCGGTACGGTCATAAGATCCATATGGAGTAACTCAAAGGGACGAGTAGCTCTCTTTGAAGACAGTTTATAAGGTTTTGCCTTCATTTTGCCTTTTAGACAACCTTCACAACGTAGTTTTCCTTCTGGAAGTGTAACTTCTTTCCATCCATTGACATTTAACGGTATCTTCGAAAAGACTTCGTTAGATGGATGACCAAAATGTTTATGCCAGGTCTCGTAGTCTAATAATTTTTCTATAGACTCTGCGTTTGGTTTCTTTGTCGGTCTTCCAAGAATTAATTTGGAATTCCTGTTGGCTAAGCCAGGACCAGAAACCAGTGTAGGATTCATTATAATAATCCTACCTCAAGCATAAACTAATGTATCTTCGGGCATAAGATAATGTCCTTCGATACACGTTCTACCCGAGTCTGTAAAGGAAAAGACTACCATCTTTTCATCTTGTTTACAAGTCAATCCTTGTCGGATTAATCTGCCATTTGAAATCAAGCGTGCAGTTGCCTGTGGCATATATAGGACAGGGAAGAGCTTTACGAGTGTTGTTTCTCCTGTGGATAACTTGTGTTCAAGAATAACTGTGCCAAGTCCCTCAAGACGATCTAAACCATTAGCAGTTTTAACACTGTGGTTTTCATTTGCAGGAAATTCTCTGTATTCAGAGAAGTCTTTCCTACTAAAGGTAAAGTGATCAGATGCACTGGAGTCACACATCCATAGCGTATCTCCAGTACGTTTCTCAACACATTCCGGACAGGGACATGTTGGATGTACTTTATCCTTAAATTTTCTTTTATTGACCGCTAAACATGTAAAAGGTTTCTTAAACATGTTACCAATATTATATGATCGTTCGATCATATTTGCATTATAAATGGCAATATCACATGACTTATCTCTTATGAGGCAGGTTTCGTCAAAATTTTCTTTATAATTTATACTATCATATAGTACAGATTGTTCAAAGAAGGAATTTATAGTACGACGATGATGTCCCAATTTAGGGAACACCATTTTCATCGCTGCCTCTATAAAGAGAAAGTTAGCCATTTCCAGTTTCTTAATGGTTTCATACCATTGTTCGCCGTTATCTTCATAGTAATAATCGTCATAATATAGTTCAGCTTCCTGATCTATATCCATATTTTTGTAGTCGATATCGTCTGACGATATCCCCATTCCTTGGTTTGATTTATAGGACTCAAAGTCCTGTTCATCCTTTTCTCTTTGTTTGCCTTTGCTAGAGCCGGCAACTGGCTCAGTGATGTTATAAGGCCCAATACGGGCGACGGTATGTGCAGAACTCATAGTATGTTCTGCGGCTTTAGCAGCCTTTTTCTCGGCTGCATCTGCCTTTCGGCGTTCTCGGTTCCTCTCCCAGTTAGGACCACGTGTTTGGCCCTCAACTTTACCCGGCCAATTTTGATTTGCCGGAGGAGCAGTAGGAGCCGGTGTTTGAGCGCCTTGTGGAGGCCTACATCAGCTAACATGTCAAAAGTCTGATGCCATCTGATGCTTCATCAGATGGAATCATTGTACCAGTTCACAAGCCTAATAGACCAGCAGCAGAATTCATGTTAAAAGGGTAGCCTATAATCATTAACCCAGACAAACATAGGCTCAGTTGACACATGATAGTTGAATAGGTTGCAAATGGGAATGAGAGAAATTTTAACCAATAGTAATATAGATAGCCCATCACATCCAGTCAACAAGCGTTGCTGGAAATATAGATGATCAGGTTGATATATGTTGTACCCAATAGCATTGCAGACTTATTAATATAATCATATGGTTAGGAAACCAGAGACAAAGTCCATAGTATAAAGTTAGACAACCAAACTATTTGGACAACTTGATACTAGATAGTCAGGTAAAAGAAGCACCTGACAGTCAAGCCACTTGGAGAACAGACAATCAGACTGTCAGATGTGAATGAGCAAATACCAGTGAGACGACTATGCTATTGGATATACAGACAGTCAATTATCAATACAGTCAGATCATTAGAGAGTCAGACCATCAGACAGGTAGCAAAACAGGACATCAACTAGTCAGTCAGATCAGACATTTAGACTATCAGATACTAGTAGCTGGACAATGTATCAGATATAGACTAGTCAGACAGCCAGACAGCCAGATAGATAACTGGACAGAGCATCAGACAGTCAGACAGCCAGATAGTCAGACAGATAACTAGACAGAGCATCAGACTGTCAGACAGCTAGACAGTCAGACAGGGTAGCTGGACAGATTATCAGACAGTCAGCAAGCCAGAGCATCAGACAGGTAACTAGACAGAGCATCAGATGGTCAGACAGCTAGACAGTCAGCAAGTCAGACAAGGTAGTTAGACAGAATATCAGTCAGTAAGACAGCTAGACAGATAGCTAGACAATGCCTCAGACAATCAGGTGGCCAGAGAGTCAGACACATAGGTAGAGAGAGCATCAGACAACTAGAAGTCACAAAAGGTAGCTAGACAGAGTATCAAGCATCAGACTGTCAGACTGTCTTTTTTTTTTTTTTTTTTTTTTTTTTTTCCGAATAGAAATGGATGTATTAAGTACTTTATCGTAGTTATTATAGCTATTGTTTCACTTCTACGGAAGTTTGTATGTGTGGCGGAGAGCCCAGGATCATAATGTAATAGTACCTAATAAGTTACTAATAAACGAGACGAGGCGGCGTGAGGTTGGAATCACGGGGGTTCTGGGGGAAGGTCGTCAAATGTGAAGGCGGTGGGGTTATTCTTTAGGAATGTCTTGAGTTTTTTGCTGTTTTCATCAGTGCAGATTGCTTTTACGGAAGAAAGATGGGACGTGTACTTGCCGCATGACGTTAGAATGTGAGACCTTGTGTGGAGAGTAGGGTTTTCGCAGTGGAAGCATTGTGTCGGCTGATCTGGGAAGAAACGTCTTCGGTATTCTCCTGTTGGGGCGTGGTTCGTGATTGCGCGTGTTAGCCTGGTCATCATGAAAGGGTTGTTTTCTGCCATTTCCCGCATGACGAAACGCCGGGTGGTGGGGCCGATGGAGGGTTTGATGGGCTTTTTCTTGCGTTTGATTGTTATCCAGCTGCGACCCACATAGTGAGGGCTGCGATATCTCGCGTTCCACCAGCGTTGCGCCTGGGACTTTGCCGTTTGTATGAAGTGATCGCGGAGGATGGCTGGTGCCACTGTTTCATCTTTCTCTCTGTTTGCCAATCTGTCTGCGCGTTCGTTTCCTGCGATTCCTACATGTGACGGGCACCATGAAATTCGTAATGTGTGCTCAGACGATCGGCTTAGCCAATCTCGTGCGGCTATGCATATTCTTAGGGAGGTGCTTTGGTTCGAGTGTGTATTCGTGTCGAAGAGGGCGTTGATGGCTGCCTTGTTGTCTGTGATGATGGTTGCACTTTTGATGTCCGTGCACTGGAGGAGCCACGTGATTGCTATTTCGCATGCGTCGAGTTCTGCGTCAAAGGAGGAGGCGGCAGCGCACCACTCCCTTTTTTCCCCACTCCACTGTTCATTGCTCCAACATACACATGCTGCTGCGCCTCGTCTTTTCCGTCGCCAAAAGGCTCCGTCTGTGAAGAAGATAACTTGGGTTTTCATTTCGTCTGATAACCAGCGTTTGTACGTTGCTAGCCATGGCTTGAAGGACTCGCTACTCTTCTTGGGGGCATCCATGTTTAAGAAGTGGATTCTTGTCAGGTAGGTGTCGAGGATTCTGGCTCCAGGTTTTGCTTCGTCATGGTATGGTTCGAAGTATTCTTGTATTTGGTCGGTTTTGAGTCGGACTATAGGGTTATCATCTGGTAAGTTGCGGCGTCGGCGTCTTGGGGGTATGTGCCGGTACCGGGTTGGGACTGGGTCATAGTGGAAGATTTGCCTAAGGAGGTGATTTTCAGGGAGGGTCATGATACGAGCACTGTACTTAGCGAGACATATGTTAAACCATAAGGCAAGTGGGGGGATGCCAGAGAGGACCTCAAGGGCACCTCGTGGGGTGGTGCGGAAAGCGCCGGTGATCCATCGGGTAGCAAAGGCTTGGACTCTTTCCATTCGCGCTAAACACTTTTTAGCGCCATCGCCAAAGGGGGCATACCATAGAGCCAGTCCGTAGGCAAGGATCGGGAGGGCGCATGCTTTGTAGATGATGGCTCGTTCTTCTGGCCCGAGACCGTCGTGAGAGTTTCCGAGCATTTGACATGCTCGCATCGTGCTGAAAGCTTTGTTAGTGTATATTTTAACATGGGTCATGAAATTGAGGCGAGAATCGAAATAGAAACCAAGGTAGCGCCATATGTCTGATGGCGGGACTGTCCATATCTTTTCTTCCCATTCAAACGTAAGGGGGGGTTGAGCATCTTCCTTAAATTTCCGAGTCGGGCTATTGAGGTCAAACGCGTAGAAGTGTTTGAGTTCCAGTTTTGAGTGTTCAGCGGTGAGGCCAAAGTAGGATAGGAGTGTTAGCAGGGTTTTGTACATGGTAGCGAGGATGTCAACGTTTGTTTGGAAGGAGTCGGATGCTGTAATCAGGGCGCCGTCGTCGACGAAAACCAGTAAGTTGATGCTCTTATCTGTTCCCCACTGAAAGGCAAGCGTTAGCAACATTGCCAGGTATAGGGCGGAGAGGATGGGGGAGGGGCAATCGCCTTGGGGGACCCCAACGTTGGCGTCCATGGGCGGGGACACGTTCGAACCCCATCGGTAGCGTGTAGTGCGATTTGAGAAGTAAGTGACGATAAAGTTTGTGAGTTTCCTGTTAAATCCTAGCTTGGTTAGTATCGTGAGCATTACCTGGTGGTTAAGTGACGGGAAGAATTGGGCTATGTCCAAGGCAAGGACTGATGTATGTTGGCCACGTTCGCGGGCCTTGACAATAGTGTCCATCAGTATAAGGGCAACGTCAGTAGTGGCATGTTTTTGAACGCCACCAAATTGTCCAGGGTGGAGGAGGCTGTGCTTGTTGGCGTCATACTGGAGCCGGGATGCCAGGATTTTGGTGAAGAGCTTTCCAAGCGTATTGAGAAGGGCGATTGGGCGGTAGGCTTTTGGGACTGAGTAGTCGTCTTTCTTGGGCTTGGGAATGATAACGCTTTCCGCTTCCTTGAACTGCGCCGGCCAGAAGCTTTCGTCCAGGATTCTGTTGTATAGCTTGACTAGCGCTTTTGCGACTTCGTAAGTTGCGAGGGCTTTTTTGAGTAGGCGCCATGTGATGTGGTCGCCTCCTGGGGCAGACGAGTTTGATGTTGATTGTATCGCAGTGCGAACTTCGTATACCGCCACGGGGGGGAAGTCCCGTTCTGGATGTGTCGGCAAAGCATTTATGAAGCCCCAATTGATTTCTGCCGTGGCGTTGATGTTGAATTGTTTATCGAACACTCTCCAGAGGTGGTCAGTGTCGGTGACTGTTTCGCCATTGTCTTTGATTGTGGAGATAGGGGGGACTTTTCGTGCCCCGGTCCAACGGACGCCTTCCCAAGGTGCTTTGACGCTTGACATGGTCTTGAGCTTTTTGCGGAAGAAGGCTTTTTGTGCCGTTTTCACGGCCTTTTGGAAAGCTTTTCGTGCTGCCGGGGACTGTTCCTCCTGGAGTCTGTCTTTAGCTGCCGTGCAGTCATCGTCCCACCACATGGACGGGTTTGATCCCTGCTTTGGGCTTCTTGAGTTTCGACGCCAAGCATAGTCGATAGTTCTGTAAATTTCGTCAAATGTGTCAGAGAGATTGGATGAGATGTTATCTGCGCCAGCCAGGATGGCACCTCTGATCGAGTTTACAAAATCTTCTTCTTCTTCGCTTTCCCCTTTTATGTACGGGGCGCCGCGCCATGTCTTGTTGATGCCGAGATCAAGTTTGAGAAGGGAGTGGTCACTTGGTTCTCTTTCTTCTATGCAGTTTTGGTAGGTCCACTTTTTGTGACGCAGTAGTGAGACGTGCGCAAAGATGAGGTCGAGGACTGAGGATCGGTTTTGCTTTGGGTTGTGCCATGTTGGTTGCCCATCTTCGTTAACTAGGTGCAGGTCAGTGAGCGCGAGGGCATTTAGCAGCTCTATTGCCATTTCATCTGCTTCGGTGCGTTGTGGGTCCCATTCTGGTGAGTGGAGGTTGAAGTCCCCTTGTAGTATGGCGATGTCCCGAAGGGTGGGGAGGGTCATGAGGAGGGTACGGACCGCCGTGTTGCGCGTCTTTGGTCGGTTGTAGAGGCAGATGACTGTAGCGCTTGATTGGTCAACGTTCCTGGTGAGACGAAGAGTCAGTACATTTGAGGTCGGTACATCTAGTGGGTCCATGAATAGGGAAAAGGAGGGGAGGATGCGCTTGTTAACGAAAATGGCTACTTGCGAGTCTGGGAATGCGGATCGTTTGTCTATGCAAACCCACTGGGCGTGGGCTGCTGTTCCTATGAGGGGGTCTCCTTCCTCATTCGTTGAAGACGCAATATTTCGGACTTGGTATACGGGGAGTTCCTGAATAAAGAGGAGGTCAGTATTTGATTGTAGCGTTTCGAGAAGAGTGTGGAGGTGGGGTCTGTTTTTACGGATGTTTTGGAAGGCAAACTTTAGTTTCGAGACAAAGCTTATCGCCATTACGATGATGAGGCTATGGGGTTGGTGGTGCCCTGTTTGATTTCATTGGCGATGCGGCTTGTGGCCGCCAGCGATCGTCTTTCTCGGGCCAGGATTTGCAGTTCCCTGATCTTGTTGTCATCATAGCGCGCCGCATAGAAGTTGCAGGCAGAGCTGGTCGCCTCGTGGTTTTCGCCACAGTTTATGCATGTTGGGCTGCACGGTTGGCCCGTTTTGCACGAAGTGCACTGGCCAGAGTGAGAGATGGTGGCGTGGTTGCCTCCACACCGTGCACATGTCGCTTGCTGAGATCGGCACCAGTAGGCAGGGTGGCCCCACCTCATGCACGTGGTGCATTGCTTGGCGCCGTTCTTGACAATCCAAGGGAGGCATCGGCGTGGGCCGCATGAGAAATGTATGGTCGTGTTCAAGAGCTTTTTACCCAGTGACCCTTGGGCATCGTCTGCCACCCCCACGAGGACAACTGCAGTGAGACCCTTTTTTTGCCCCCTCGGGGTGATGAACTTTGGTCGCTCGACGAAGTGGATGTCGGCCCAGGCTGGGTGGGATCTTATCTCGTTTTCGAGGTCGTATTCGTCTGCTTCTGTGCCATCAAAATTTACTGTCGGGACGGCCGCAAACTTCAGGAGGGTGGTGGGTGGGCGATTGGTAACAGTTACTGTATCATCATCCAGAGAATTGGCTGCTTTCTTCAGGAGTTCTGTGATTGTATCGTCGAGAGGGCTATTGCACTGGATTACGAGGGTTCCGCGCATGGACCATTTGACGGAGGCGATTGGGTTTGTCTTTACGTGGTTTAGCTCCTGGGGGCTGGCCGTGGCGTTGACAGCGTTGACTATAGATTGTGCGAGAAGGTTGCCGGTCTGGGACCTGAGGGTGTCGGTTTTAGTGTTCTTGCCCAAGGAGATGTGAAGCTCTGTGCTTCTGGTGCCGCGTATTGTTGGACGGTGAGGGGGCTTGCCTGCGGGCGGGCGCTTGTTCTGGACAACAGTCCAAGGGTTTTCGGAGTCTATGCGGGCTATGTTAGCGTACGTTTTTGGCGGTGAGGAGGGATAAGGCTTAGTCCCGGGCTGGGGGCCCCTGGCGTTTTTGCACCGTTCTTCAATATCCTTGCTTGTTTTTGTGTAGGCTGCGCGAATGTCTCTATCGATGTCTGCCAGGGTGCGGGCCATCCGTTCTTTGGCTTCATTGGTCGGGCCATTTGCGAGGGGAGGGGCAAAGGGATTGGATCGCCTACTTTGCTGGTTTGCGTTCGGGGCTTGGGTTCCTGTGGTGGTGGGCGTGGGCTTCAGAATTGAGTGTGCCACATCTGCCATTTTGAAAGACATTTCAATGAGCGAGTCGATGTTTGCGCCGGGGTTGTTTTGAAGGTTGTACTTGAGGAGTTGGGAGATGGTTTCTGGTGGAGGGGTTCCCCATGTTACGGTGACGCCGTCTTGCTCTGCAACCGTGTTAATTGGCCGTCTTTTGCCCGTAAAATTGTTGGTCGTGGTCGGAGGGGGCGTTGGCTTTTTCGGGCGATGTCCAACAGTCAGGGGGGATGGTGGCGTATCGATAGCCATGTTTGTTTCGTCGTTAGTCGGTTCCTTTTTTGTCTGTTCATTACCTGAGAGTGACTTTTCGTTTCTGTGGTTTTCTTGGTGTTCCGCCCATTGGAGCATCAGCTCTTGGTTTGCCGTGCGCAGAATTTCCATTTCTTGATCTTGGCGCCTGCGGGACTCTATTTCCCTTTCTAATTCGTCGAGTAGCATACCATGTTCCTCCTGCAAATGGGTGAACTTTGCGTGGGTGTTCTTGAAGGAGTTTTCCGCCTCGTTGGCTCTTGCGTTTGCGTGGGAGATGGATTGGGCGAGCGCGTTTGCGCGTTTTTGTTCGTTTTCAAACTCTTGCCTGAGGTGCCTGTTGCGTTCTTCTATCTGTTTAATGCGGGAGTTAGCATCCCGTAGGTCTAATTTGGTAGAGGTGATGGTCTTAGCCATGGATTTGGCCCAGGTGTATACTTCTTCAAGGCTACGGATTTCAGAGTCTTGCTCTTTGAGGCGTTCATCTGACTTCTTGATGGATAGGTCTCCCCCTAGGAGCGTGGGGGCGAAGGTCGCAGCGATGGAGCTGGCGACGTCCACGATTTGGTCTCTGGATCCCCGGGTCCTAAAGGGGGAAATTATGTCAATGACGAGGTATCCTAAGGAGTAAACATTTGGGGAGTCCGAGAGGATTTCTCGGATGGTCCGTCGAACCGTATCAATCAAAGCAGGTAAACTCAGGCGGGCAATTGCGTCGTTTTGTAGTGGGGCTGCTGTGCTAGTCAAGGCCTCATGTTCAGCGTTGATGTCCACTGGTGCGCCGCAGTGCTCCCCGGTGGGGGGAGGGGTCCGGATGCTTTGTGCTTCGTAGGTTTTCTGGATGCACGTTTTCAGCACGTTGAGGGGGGCCGTGTCCACGGTTCGGTCCGGCACCAAGAGGTGGGGTGCTTTTTCCAATTGTCTGATTGTGTTGGCTATCGGGGAAGGGAGGCTTCCCAGGGGGGTGAAGCGCCTCTTGACTTTGGTCTTATGTTTTGGCCGAGGCGTTCTAGGGTCGTACTCGCGCTCCTGAGATTGGGAGGGTGGGACTGACGTCCTGTCGTTCATGTCTTCGTCTTCCGATCCGTGCCAGAATCTTCCTTTGGGGGGGGTGCATTTGTACGGTGAGTCAAGGGTTTCGAGGCGCTGGGCGTATTCATCGTTTGGCGGGTCTGTGTAACCTGGGCTTACGTCACATTTGATGCCTGAATCGCGGAGTTCAATTGGATCGAGTAGCTGTTGGGTTGTCGGGTAATGCAGAGAAGGGATCGGGGAGAAGGCCTGCGCTGAGCCTTTGGTCACCTGAGAGACGTAAGATAGGGCTGGGGTGGGGGATCTATTATTAGGCGGGGGGGGATTAATGCGGCGGTCCGTAGGAGAGTGGGGAGGGGTGCTCCCTCGTTCTGCCATTTGGGCAACACGAGGAGAAGAAAGGGGGGTTGTAAAGGGGTGAAAGCCGGACTGAACGGGGGTTTCAGGGGCTCTTGGGGTGTGTTGCTTGTAGAGCTGGGGTTTGGGTGCTGTTTTTCCGTAAATTTCCCAATCCGGAAGGTGGTGGTAAAAGGAAAAGAGCCGCTGTCAGACTGTCAGACAGTTATACAGCCAACTAGACAGATTATCAGACAAGGTAACTAGGCAGATTGTCAGACTGTCAGACAGTTAAATGGCCAACTAGACATATTGGCAGACAGTCAGAAGGTATCAGACAGCTAGATAGTCAGGCAAGGTAGCTAGGCAGACTGTCAGATTGTCAGACAGTTAAACAGCCAACTAGACAGATTGTCAGACAGTCACAAGGCATCAGACAACTAGATAGTCAGACAAGGTAGCTAGTCAGACAAGGTAGCTAGACAGTGTATCAGTCAGTCAGATGGTCAGATAGATAGACAACCAACTAGACAGAGTATCAGATAGGCAGAGAGTCAAACAAGGTACTTAGACAGATAATCAAACTCTTAGACCACCAGGCATGAAGCCAGCCAGCTTACCTGACATTAGGACTATCAATCCTTCAGACATTAAAATAGTTAAATCATGCATAGTCATTAGTTTATCACAAAAACTACAGATACAAGGTGTAGAAGACAATAACAATGAATGTGAACAATGGCAACAATGAGAACAAAGATGGGCGAGAACGACGACACCGATGACAACAACAACCACCAATGACGAGGACCAATGACGACAACGAGGAGGACCAATGACAATGACGACAACAACAATGATGACAACGACAACGACAACGACAACGACGAAGACGACGATGACAACAACGATGACGACGATGACAACAACGATGATGACGACGACGACGACGACGATGATGATGACAACAACGACAACGACGATGATGACGACAACGACGACAACGACGATGATGACGACGACAACAACAACAACAACGATGATAACGACGACGACGATGACAACGACGGTGAGAACGAAGAAGGGCAACGATGAGAATGAAGGGCGTAAACGATGACAAGGGGAGGAGAATAAAGTATAACGCACTTGTCAGGTCCTTTTATACTTGTTGACGCTCCAACGATGGGAAAGTTACGAAATGGATTACGAACTCCAATCGCCGCAGACCCTTAGCGTGTGACCAAGCTAAATGCGATAGCCCAACTGCGAACAGAACCACTTCATTTGTTCGCACTGAGTCTGGCGCATCATTAGCGGCTGTAACAGGCCATACTATACACATCCTCAACATGACAGGAGGACGCAGGAAGTAAACGCTGAAGCCTGAGGTTCACATTAGTACGGAATTGCCACGACAATTCAACTGCGACCCTGCTTGCCCTGAGCTAAATTTGGTAGCACCATCCCGGCTCTTGACTCGTCGGCGTACCTCATTTGTTTCTGCGCGCTTCCTAACTGTGACCGGTGACCGGCCCATATACACATCCCCAACACGACTGAAGGACGAAAGGGAGTGAATCCTGAGGCCTAAGAGGCATTATGGAATCACTCACCAAGACGACCCTTTGGCTCGCCCTGAGCTAAATTGATTGCTCCGAATAGCTCCGAGCTGGCACTAGAAATCTATACTTAGCGTACGCCGATCACGGCGCGCGTTCCAACGGGTCAATACACACAGGGAATACGACGGGAGGGAGTAGTAACGTGGGATCTAGGAAGTAGATGTTAGAGTACTATAAACGAAAGAGCGTGGTACACGACGAATAAGTACAGGGGCAGGAAGAGGTGGTTAAATAACATAACATACGTGATCGGCGATTGCATACGATGCGTCACTCTTGTTGGCAAGAAAAATAGTCATGAACACGTCGCTAATGATACAATATGTACGTAAGTAAGTCTGGAACACGGTATCAAGAAAAAAGGATGTAGTAGGGATTTGCCGTCCGTCGGCAGCGTCGAGAATTTCATTTAGTAGAAGTCTTCAACGTCTCTCATCTCGACGTCCTCATCAGCCGCTCCAATTTCGACGTCTTCATCAGTCGCTCTCATTTCATTATCTTCTTCTCCCAGTTCAACCTCTGCAGCGTCACCGCCTCCCATCTCGACGTCCTCGTCGGCCGCTCCCATTTCGACGTCTCCTTCAGCCGCTCTCGCTTCGTTGTTTTCGTCTGCTTCTCCCATTTCAACCTCTGCAACGTCACCCATTTCGTCACCTTCAACGTCACCCATTTCAATGTCTTCCTCTCTGACCGCCGCAACTATGGCTTCACCGATATCGACGATTGCTGCGAAGTTGCCGAGCATTACTAAATCCGCTCCTCCAACGGGTTTAACAAAAGCTACGACATTGATCTGGACGACGGTATCGCGGATAACGACAGTTTAAATCATCGATTATTCAACAGTAGTCATGATATTCTAAACGACTTACGGAACACGTATTTCAGCCATTGGAAGAGATGATAATAGCGTGCGTGGATTAGCGAAATTGATGAGATGGGTCCGCACTGAATCGATGGGTGCCAGATATGGATAACGGGTCGCGAGAGAAAGGACGAGGACGAATTTATAGAGGTGCGGTTTTGCTTGTAGTAAAATCCTGCTATTAAATGAGATAGACGGCGGGGAGAAGGTGGGGGTAAATGTGAAGGGGTGGGTGGTTGGGGTTAAAGAAGAGAGGCCGTACAAACAAGAGCGCGCAAGGTGACAATTTAAAGGGTACTTGCAGACGCGACCGCGCAAGACCAAATAGCGTGGGTTAGCGAGATGACGAGATCAACCATATTGTGAAGGAAAGGATGAGTGCGAATTTAGAGGTGCAGTCTGGCTTGTAGAAGTAAAATGCTGCTATCTAAATGAGATAGGCGGCGCGAGAGAACAATTAGATAACTTACTGGAGTCCCGAGAGAAGGTGGCTGTGTGGGAAGAGGAGAGTGGTAGGTGTTGAAGGAAAGAGAGTCGTACAAACAAGCGCGTGCAAGATGACAGTTTAAACGCATATAGCTGTAGTTACATTGTAAGCCTGTTCATTGACTCAGTTATCGCGTTATTGGCTTGCTGAGAAGTAAAAAACATACTGACGTCAAAGTGTTTAAGTGAACTAGAGCGTCAACGAGGTTTTTGCGTAGTCTATAATGATTTTACATTTTCTGCAATAGATATCTCGCATCTTGCTAATTTGCTGACCTCCGTGGTACTTATAAGATAATGTACCTCTACATAAAAAACAGTTGCGGAACTGAGTTAGTAGCGACGTAGCTGTATAGAACAAACGCGTTCGGCATCTGTAAAACCAATATTTAAAACAAAGAACGCACACGATGTTTCGACGTCACAGAAGTTAAAAATAGATGCGCACCAAAATAGCTCCCCCGCCATTAAGTGCATCAAGATCGATCACCCGTTAATTCAGCCAAGGCAAGTTCCGTCCAATGGTCTGAAGAGAGTAGCAGGTCATGTAGAGAATTCACATGTCTTGGGCTTACCTTCCTCATAAAATAATACGCATCATTTCCCGCACCCGGTCCCTCGCGATGCGTGCAAACCCGCTCGCCTCCCACTCGACTGCTTTAGTGGTACGCTGCCCACCTTCCCTGATTTGTTTCAGTCCAAGCCTGTGATCAGTTACAAACAAGATTGTGGTATTGTATTAGTAGTTTCAATTTTCTACTACAATGTATGCGTGTAAGTAATAATAAAGATAATTAATATAGTGGGTCCAGCCCTCTATCTTGGATCACACCTAGCCAATCTGTTCGGCTCCATGATGCATGATGGTGGCCCCGAAAAACCTGGACAGCCCAGTGGAAAAGAGCCATCCGGTTTGGGCTTCCGCGTCATGTAGACCTCCCCGATCCTGTCGCCACTAAGAACAACCACCTCTTGCCCCCTTGCTGTCGGCCTCTGGGGGAACAGGAACTTCGCGGGTATATTTACTGATCGGTCCTTCACGTGGACCTCTATCTTATCCTCTCGTTCTCCTGACAGAATAAGAACCCTTTGGCCTTCGTATTGACCTTTCCCAAAACCTCCCCCCGGTTCCATGGGATTTGGCTTGCTATTGCGGACGTGGGCATAGATGCGCTTCCTCACTAGTCCATGTCTTAATATCCAGTTGGCGGGAAGTACTATCGGTAGGGCATCAGAGCGGGGTAACCTGACCACGGAAGACATACCTTCATCCCCGTAAGTGATCATTGGCGTCTCTGTTGCTGGCGTAGACGCCTCTGGAGCATCTGGCAGTCCTTCGGCGGCTGCGGATGGCGATGATATCGGTCGGTCTTCGGGGTTGTTTTCGGCTACATCTACTTCTTCAGGAAGGGGTGTAGCGGCTCACTTGGGTTGACTCGGTTGCCGCTGAAAGCAGGGTATTGGGTATGCCCCAGCCGGAGGTATCTTGTGCAGACCTATGTGATAATCCCGTAGGTCTGGACCATTCTCTCCCCTGTAACAAATAAGTATATTTTGAATGAACGCGCCTGGATGACTCACGTATTTATCAGGTGGTCAACATGTATGTCCACCCATCGACTTCCGGAGCTCGCTTCGACACGAAACTGGCAGTTTCCGTGGTATTCTTTTATCCTTCCATATAAACCTTTATGTACGTGTGGTCCAGTTACGACGACCCACGTCCCGACGAGTTTCTTGTAGTTATCGTCATCCCATCGACCTAATAAATTGGCTATCGCGGAGGGGGGTTGTACCGTAGGGCCAGGGACCGTATCTGCTTTCAGAAACCACGGTGGCACCATGAACTACCACAATATACATCGTCAGTGCTTTGGCCGGCTAAAGTAATTAACATACCAGTGTATTTGTCCTACTATCGATCACCACGATGACAGAGTCCGATACACTGTAGATGCTACCGTTTTTCCTATACTCCGCTGACAAGGGATCAACCACATGCACCGCCTCGCCGACTTTAAACCGGGGATCCTGTTCCATTTCAAAATCGTCATAAGGGATGAGTTGCCATGATTTCACGTCAAACTGTTATAGATTTAATATTTGCTCGGCACGGATGTGGAGTTCATACCTGTTGCTTTTGATCCCGGTCAAATACTGTAATTTGATCATCCTGGATCCCGATCACCCAGCCTCACCGATTGATCATCGACGACCTAATGACCTTGACTGAATCGCAGAGCTGATAAAACCTTCTGACGGATCGGATATCGACTTCCAACTCCTCTCTTGTCTTGATCGTGCGCACGAACGCTTTATCAAAGCGCATGTCCTCTATAACACCTTGGGCAATCCCCATATCTAATTTGACCTCAACCTTGTTGCCAATTTCGACAGGAGCGGCCACATCATTCTCGTACGTCCACCTGAAGAACTCGGTATGTGGAAAATTCAAACCCATTTCCTTCGCTCCGACGGCCATTCCTTCCGCGAACAAGTTCAATTCTTTGAGTCTGGGCACCACGTCTGACTGTAATGCACTGACAGGTACATAGAATATCGCGAAAGGCGGGACTAAATTGTCCCCGTCTCTTGTTCTCTTCCGGGTTTTTGGATTTGTCAACTGATACACGCCAGTCTTGATAGACACAAGGTCATAGAAGCGTTTGGGATTCCACCACACGCTCGAATGCAAAGGATGCATTGTTTCTGAGCCCAGAGTCGGTTCAGAGATCGTATTGGGATGTAAAAGTCGCGGTAATCGTTGCCTTCTCCTCTTCTTCTGTTTATCCCAATAGTCGGCGGAACCCTGCTGCCCTACCTCAACTAATAGCCGCGGGACTAGACAGATCAGGACCTTTGACTCGTTGAAAACCTCATGCACGAAAGCGAGGTCCTTGGCGTATTTTAGAAGTCTCTCGTCGAGATCGTGGTCCTTGTCTAGCAAATCCCTGAGCTCTGAGCTCTTCTTTATCCGGACCCAAGACGGGGACTTGATGCGTGGCGTAGTTGGACACCAAGTGATCCATTGTACACGTTCGTTCACAGGTACGAACAATACGTTGGGAGGTTGATGGATAGTGGACAAGTCTATGCATAATAAAACCGCGTTTTGGTGTGAAGATGATTCAATGCATATCCAATTATCACTTCGCGGTGGCATAAAGACAGACGACGCTAACTCTGGGCTTTTGTCCAAACGGTTGTGCATCGCCCAGAAAGTCTCTTCTACCGTCCCCTCCTTTATATCCCGTGTCCCATTGTCAAATGTTTGACGGCAAGAAAGGGAAGACCAGACTCACATATACGCAAACTTTCCAAAAATTGGGATCCTGTGCTGTGGGCATTATTCGCATGGCACGTTCAGCCAATGAAGCGAGCTCGTCTTGCCTGTCGTGGCCTTCACCCTCTGATGCCTGAGCTTCGTATCGACGAACAACGCTCGCCAGACGATAATCCAATCCCACCGGTTCCGAATCATTGGGACCTCGTCTCGTGCTGGTATCAAACCTCTGACCGGCTGTCATACAGTTAGTTAATTCAAGTAGCAAAGCTTGAAATGGCAACCTACATTCATCGTCAAAGTCTAGGTCATCCTCGCTGAACTCTTCATCCTCAACTTCGATGTCCTGACCGCCACCCAAGTTCACTTCATCATCATCAATAAAGTTCAGACCTTTCATCTTAAGTCAGTTTTGCTTTCGTCAGTTTTGTCCCTTTCGGCTTACATTCATTCGTATGTCCTTCCATTTCTTCGTCGCTCGAATCACTGACTGAGGCTTCAACGTCCAAGAATTCATTCGGTGCGACCTACAGATAGTGAATCTAATCAAAGTGGTCATGACGCCTTAAGATCGACACTATACCTTTTTTCTTTTCTTTCTTTTCTTTCTGCCTTCATTTTCCGATATACGAACACGTTTTCCTCGCTACCAACTATGCTTTGAGCTCATTCTAGCACAAAAGTCTATCTTCTTACCGACGCGTCCATGCTTGGCGTGTTATCTTAGGTTATTATAATTATAATAATAATTAGAACTACTATGAGAAAGTCAATCAGCAAAAGTGCAGCTCGCATCGTCTTTCTGTTCTCTCTTCCGTTCAAAGAGATTTCATTCAAATGATCGAACTTACGAAGCACTAAAAAGCTACAACGTCTACTTTAACGAAGGATGCACGCGATGCTAGCAAGAGTCGTTTTGGACTCCGCGCCGCGGTTATGTACCCCGCGTCCTTCTGTTGTACCCGTGCGAGTGTTTGACCTCTAACTCGCGCAAAGACAAGGAGGGCTGGTATTTAGCACCGCACAAAGCCCTCGGAGCTTTCTTTCGCCCCCTTCATCCCGCAAGGGGGGGGGACTATGCGCGACTTAACGATAGAATGCAATCAATATCATCATATCTTTTATTCAAAGCATAGTGTCTATGTTATAAGTCTATAAGTCTATGTATCCCTTCCTAGCAACGGTACGATTAGGCACTGGGGCGCTTTTTTCCGTTCCCATCGACGGTGATGTTGATGGTGGACTTGTACCCAAAGACGTGAAGATGAAGCTGATAAGGTAGGTGTCAATTCACTGGTTTGGAGCAATTTGACTCATACATACCTCAGGCTCGCCCGCCGTGGCTGAAGGCCTTTTTTTCTTGGTCTTTGTGTTCGTCTTTTTGCGTTGATAATACCTCGAGAGACGTTGGTGCAGTCTGTTACCTTGGGGTAAGGCAGGTAAGTCAAATCACTCATGTATTTGCTTCATTGATAACTTACGGCGGTTATGCTGCAGCATGGCCGGATCATCCAATATCTCAACCTCCGGTGAAGGTGATTTGCGAGGGGCAGAACCATTCCCAGCCACATTCTCAGAGACGACTAGTGCATCTACATCCGATTCCGTGTCGGAACTCAGTGAAATAACACTCTGTACCTCCGCGTCTTGGGACGGAGCTGGAGCTGAAAAACGTAGTAGCGTTAAACAGGGATCATTTGCCACTGAAAACGAAATGCTTACTATCCCATGGCCGTGGGTTTCTCGGGGGTGGGCTGGTCCAATGGAACGACTGGCTTTCGCTTTCGGGGCTCGAGTTCGAGCTGGCGTCAAGTCCAACAGACCCGGGGTTGGAATGAGTGGGGACACGGGATGATGCCCCCGGTCCTCTCGGACTTGTCTGTTCTTCCAAAAGAGAAAGCGTGTAAGGAGGCATAGCGATGGAGGACGAAGTGGTTTGGAGGACAAAGTCACTATCGGTATATATACTTCTCTATCACTGGCGCAGAATTAATATAATGTCGGATATACAGCTCCCGAGAATTGAAGATGGTCTGACAATTTGTGCCACGTCCTTGGAAACGGTATTCTAAGCGTACGTCATCTGCTGTGGTACCCACCATGAATTCTCGCACCATATCAAGTAACCGGCGCCAAGCGCTTGAGCCGTTTCTAATATCGCCCGTGTTTTTTTTTCACTAGCTTATCTTGTACGGCAGGGATCGGTGCTAAAGATGTGTTTACGGTATTGATGACGGTTCCCTGGATAGCAAATATGGGTTCATGCGTTAGGGCTAGCTCAGTGGTAAGTTCGAGTTTCTTTTGACTGCTTGCATGTCACCTCATGTCCCCGCGGAAACCTGACAGGGTACAGGATACCAACTTCAAAACAGAAAAAGTCCAAGGCAACACCTTCCGCTGAACAGTCAAGGTTCGCGTTCCGAATTCGCGCGACGGCATTGATCGCCAATCCCGCTCTTCTAGATCTCTCGCACGCGGGGATTAAGCCGATAGCTCCGTTGTGATTTTTCCCTCGTCTGTTTTGCCCTGTGGTGAAGTGATTGAACTACGAAATCGGAGATAGTACATGCACCGGTCAGACAGGGCCGTGCTTAGATGACGGGGCAACTGCAGACTTACTACAGGTGAGCTTAAATACTGTTGATCGCTTGCAAGCCTCTCATGCGTTCACGACAGAAAGCAAGGGAACCAACCCCGGGAATGCCTCTTGGCGAAGAGCAAGAGGTTCGCTTTAGGCTCTCTTTTATATATATATATTTCTGACTTTTTTTACGTCTAATTCAGAACAGCAATACCACAGAGACCATGCCATATGGCCTTCGGCAGTCGACATTGACTGCCCGATCCGCTGAGCCAAATCTCACACGTCCCAAAAAAAAACGTCCTAATTCTCGCCCCCAAGGCACAACGGACAACGTAGTATCAAGGGACCTCGTCAAGGAGACCGCTCAACGACTACAAGAGGAAGATGGGGAAAGAGATTCAGTACCTATGCCGCCAGTTTCAAAGAGCAGAAATGCGCGTAGTGGCGACAACCCAGTGACTGCTGGCAGTAAGTGCCTCTTCCCTTTCACGAGACCCTTACTCACGGTACGAAAGCAATTGGGCTAGGAAATCCTTCCGCTAGAGCAGATTTAGAACCGGTACGGACGGCGAGTGGAGGAATCAAGCGGAACAGAGAGGTCGCGAGTGATCCTGACGACACCGTCCCGTAAGTACTATCTTAACATCCCTTTGACGTATCTGAGATCCGTATATCAGGTCCCGAAAAATTATGCGCTCTCAGTCTCCTTCTCCTGATGCTGGCGAAGAAACCAATTCCTTGCGACAGTCAGTCAGCGGTACCACCTTCGACTGGCACGCTAATAACGCCCCTAGCCCATCTCAATCTCAAGATGCTGCAGGGTCACAAGGCGAGTATTCTGGCGATGGTAAGACCCCGCACCCACTTTAATTACCATTAATTAATGAAGTTATATTTCATGAAGATAGTAATTCTCATGGAGATAATAATTCTGATACTGAATCAGATGCAGACTGCTACGCGAGCGACGGCGCCAATGTAGAAGAGGGACTGTTGGAATCAGCAGGTAATGGGCAAGCTAAGGACGATAGTGATAGGGTCTTATCAAACGGGTCGCGTGGTGGTGACAAACATGGCGCTGGTTCAAACGGCGACACCTTAAACCACGGAGTCGTGATCAAACCCAAGGAAAGCCTCCCGGAAGCAGCGAAGGTACTAATTCTGTCGTTTCTTCTTACTACAAAGCAAGCTTACATTTTTGAACACAGACAAACAACGACACCTTAAATCACGGAGTCGTGATCAAACCCAAGGAAGGCCTCCCGGCAGCAGCGAAGGTACTAATTCTGTCGTTTCTTCTTACTACAAAGCAAGTTTACATTTTTGAACGCAGACCAAGAAACGTCGGTCGAATCATAATTCGCGAGATGATGACTTGGGTGCCACAGAACACTCTCCCGCTGATTCCGAGGCCGTGCTCCATGACGGCCATCAACCTGCCCCCGCTGCCCCCAAGTCTTCACAAGGCGCATCAGCTGAAACGCGTATGATTTCCACTTCACCGCTAGCAGCACTCCTACTTACACGATGTTCACAGGAGTCCGACGTGGTGACCCAGCACGACGACCGGTAGGCTATCACAGCCGAGGTGCGAAGGCTAAGCGACGGCAAGAACGAGCGGCTGGGGTGAGTTATGTGTTTCATACATTATCTTTACTCATTCGATCGCGAACGAACAGTCAAATCGTCCGTCCGGTGATGATACAGGTGGAAAGAAGACACATTGGACAATTAACGACCTTCCACGGGGCATTAATCTCAATAAGTGGAATGTTTTCATTGTCGCCCATTTCATTAGACATTTCGCGTGTTTCGGTGAACCCTGGGATGCAAATGCTTATCTCGAGATCGCTCAAACATTGTGGAAAGAGACTTTTCCAGATTCAACGCACATCCCCACGCAAAAGGACGATGCTGTGTATCTGCTCGTCCGTCATTTTCGCTTTTTTTTTTTCGCTTTTTTGGACTCATTTTCGCTATATTTTAGCTGCGCCAACACATATATGACTTCCGTAGCGGCTTGGCTGATCGTGCAGAGCGCGCAGTGGAAGACTTTTTCGCTGGTGATCCCCTGTTTGATTCTGCAGAGGGAATTAGAAAGTATGTTAACTGGGCGGCGCCTCCACCTAAAGTCATAACCAACAGCAACGGACGGAGACTCATGGTGGAGGATCACATATTCCCTTATATGTATAAGCACAACATCGAGGATCCGATGACAAGGACCCGTGAGGTGGGTAACCTTCTCCCTATATGACCACTATCAGTAATTTACGCTTATTGCAGAAACTCAGAGGTGTTTTCCAGCATGAATGCATTCTCAACACGCTTGCGTACTATATAGAAGCTACCCTGCATTTGCCGGATATGCTCTACTCAGCCGAACCGCCACGCGCTGCGTTGGCTCTGGCCACAGTAGCTGTATGCATCGTTATTTCCTGCTCACACGATTCTTATTTATGTTCCTTGCTGAAAGGTTGAACGGGCACTTAAACAATGGTCAACGGGGCAATACGTGCTGGATCCAATCAATTTCTGTGCATCGGAATGGGGTGCAGAGACGCATGACTTACAGGTAGCTGTCGGCAAACTTACTGAGGCCAAGTGGGAGCAAATCCTCCAGAAGTCCATGGAGTACACTGGAAAATACAAGCCAATTACGGCATTTAAAGGACTCTTTGCGAGTAAAGTCCTCAATGGGCGGCGTTCAGGGCGCTCCAGGATTGTTATATCCGACGACGAGGAAGATTCAAATGGCTTCGAGTCGGATACCAGGGCCCCGGCTGCATAGAATGGTATGATAGCGAGTCAGTAGGTAATGAACTTAATACTATACTATTCGTTTTTGTCTGGTGCCCGATTAAAGTCATAAACAAACGGACTGTTCAAATTACTACCCAGCCCAAGCAGGCGCAAACTCTCACTACATACTATCATTCTCGTCATCACCTCTTTCACTGGTGCTCCGACTTTGCAAAACAACTTGAACTTTGGTCCCATCTCAGCTTCGTCTTAATCAAGATCTTTGCTACTTGTTCTGCTCAATCGCCTGGTTCGCCACTCTAAAAGTAACGGTCGCTTACTAACCTGCCTTGCAAAGAGCTTGACCCGCACTCAACGACGGACGCTGGTCACTCTCGCCAAATAGACCTTCGAATGAATGGGAAATATTTCTGGATCAGAAGATCGGTTCAAGGGGCGGTTTGGTGCATTTTCTCTCCAGTTGATCTCCATGATACTTATGACATCCCATCTTAGGTGATATCTATTATCTACCCTGGCACCAACACGAGAGGAAGTCGCCGTCAGTCTCGAATCAGTCAAGTATGAATCAACGGTTTACAAGACCCTCGCTGGCAGGGCAGGCATACCTCTCCTTTCGTTCGATGGCATGGGACCACAGAAGGCGATTATAACGCCCTGGTTTTGGAACGCCTAGGCAGGCTCTCTTCAACTTTTGCAACTGTAAGTTCAGCCTGAAGATCACCTGATCAGCCCGACAAAAAACTCTAATTAGACAGGGACGTCACATGCCCCTCCTTCTCCATTAAAGGGGGTTTTTTGGCTAATAGGGCTTTCATGAATAAATGTACACGATAAAAGACATAAAATTGTGCTAAGTCCACTTTCCCACATCTAAAAATGAACTCATTACCATTTCTGGAAGGTGGGGGATGTTTGTACATGTTATGACATGAGAATTTGATCACAAGTTAGGGACAAGGGCATAATTGCCTTTTTTGGTAAGATAGTCAGATTCCAAATAAGGAAAGCAATTTAGGATACCATTTTTGGAAGGTTGTCAAGGTGTTTGTACATGTTTGTACATGCTTTGACACAACAAAGTATAATTTCCTTATTTGGAAAGTGAGAAGTAGATGCCAAATAAGACAAAATAATTGATTTCAGGGTCGAATTTCCTAAAAAGGAAATGATTACGTAATTTCAGGGTCAATCAATTGTGTAGCCTTGGTCAGTGGCTTTCTAAATGTGGTTGTATGACATTATTTGGTGATGATTTCATTGAGATATTCACTGATTGATTTTCAGGGTCAAATTTCCTGAAAAGGAAATGAGTAATGTAATGTGTGCTTTAGGATCCAGTGGCGGATTTCCAAAAAAGGAAAGAGCGCACTTCGGCCTTGCCATTTTGGGAAATATCTGCTCACTGTTGCTGGTGATGAGCAGCAAGAAAATGCAATATCTCCCTTAATACTGGATATTTTTGTGGCGCTTTTTTTGGAACATATTCCTTATATGTATATGCACCTATCCACCATGTTAGAATGCAAAAATTGCAAGTGGTTTCTGTCAGAATGCAACATGTCTTGCTCACTGTTGTCAACAGTGAGGAGCAACAAATGACAATATCTCCATCAATACTGGTTATTTCTGTGGCGCTTTTTTTGGTATGTCCCTATTAGGCATATAGGAAGGTATTTGGCATGTCAGAATGCAAATAGTATGCACCAATCATGTCACAAATAAAATTGGTGTGCTCACTGTCTGCCATGATGAGCAGCCATATCTCCACCAAAACAAGATCTTTCTGTGGCGCTTTTTTTGATTTGGGATCACACATAACAAAGATAAACATTGGGAGGGTCTCAACAAAGGATCCCTAGGCAAGATCAAGTGGAATGTCCCATTTCTCCTGACATGTCTACTTATCAGCCACTCTTTCTGTACCATGTTCAGACTTTTATCATGAAACTGAAAGTTACACATTAATCAGCAGGGCAATCTCCTTCCAGACACCCTGAATGACACTCTGTTATCATAAGAAATCAAAATCCAAAAAAGCGCCACAAAGAGATCTTGTTTTGGTGGAGGTATAGCTGCTCATCATGGCAGACAGTGAGCACACCAATTTTATTTGTGGCTGATTGGTACATACTATTTGCATTCTGACATGCCAAATACCTTCCTATATGCCTAATAGGGACATACCAAAAAAAGCGCCACAGAAATAACCAGTATTGATGGAGATATTGTCATTTGTTGCTCCTCACTGTTGACAACAGTGAGCAAGACATGTTGCATTCTGACAGAAACCACTTGCAATTTTTGCATTCTAACATGGTGGATAGGTGCATATACATATAAGGAATATGTTCCAAAAAAAGCGCCACAAAAATATCCAGTATTAAGGGAGATATTGCATTTTCTTGCTGCTCATCACCAGCAACAGTGAGCAGATATTTCCCAAAATGGCAAGGCCGAAGTGCGCTCTTTCCTTTTTTGGAAATCCGCCACTGGATCCTAAAGCACACATTACATTACTCATTTCCTTTTCAGGAAATTTGACCCTGAAAATCAATCAGTGAATATCTCAATGAAATCATCACCAAATAATGTCATACAACCACATTTAGAAAGCCACTGACCAAGGCTACACAATTGATTGACCCTGAAATTACGTAATCATTTCCTTTTTAGGAAATTCGACCCTGAAATCAATTATTTTGTCTTATTTGGCATCTACTTCTCACTTTCCAAATAAGGAAATTATACTTTGTTGTGTCAAAGCATGTACAAACATGTACAAACACCTTGACAACCTTCCAAAAATGGTATCCTAAATTGCTTTCCTTATTTGGAATCTGACTATCTTACCAAAAAAGGCAATTATGCCCTTGTCCCTAACTTGTGATCAAATTCTCATGTCATAACATGTACAAACATCCCCCACCTTCCAGAAATGGTAATGAGTTCATTTTTAGATGTGGGAAAGTGGACTTAGCACAATTTTATGTCTTTTATCGTGTACATTTATTCATGAAAGCCCTATTAGCCAAAAAACCCCCTTTAATGGAGAAGGAGGGGCATGTGACGTCCCTGTCTAATTAGAGTTTTTTGTCGGGCTGATCAGGTGCTGAAGATTGTTTTATTACTACTTGCAGATCAACTGGTATGTAAATCCTCGCTTAAATTTTTCATGTCGACTCATTCTACCATCGCTAGATTTCTCGTACTATTGAATATATCCACTCTCGAAAATTTATTCACCGCGACTACGAATGACGTCATCGAGCATCGCTTTTCCAACTCCTAGATTGGGTTAGGGTTCCGCTTGCTGTCTCAAAAAGCATCCGTCCTTCATCTGTGAGCACATCGCTCGTAGTAACCAGCATGTCAAAATTGGCCGACAGACAAACGCAAAGACGAAACCTGCTCCTTTGACTCAAAAGTTCTAGTGCACAGAAGCGTGGGAGGAAGGCGGGGAGGTGCGCCTATCTTCTCTTCTCGTAGTAGGAGGGACTGTTTCTGACTCTACGTGCAGATCCCATCGGGTACATCAAAGTCCCAAACAGGACCTTCATCAACAATGAATAGCTAAGTCCAGTGGGTGTCGAGCCAGATCCATTCGCACTCAAAAGCGACGACATCATCGTAAGTCAACGCTACCCATGAAAAATTATATCACACGCATGCAACGCGGCCCTTTTTTCTTTACCAGGAGTGCTGCGAAGGCGAAGGAGCTGGAAGAGAAGGAGAAGAACACGACATCTATGAAACCAACCGCGTATCACCCAGTACGATGATGTCGACTAGCTCGGCAGAAAATCCAACATCCTCGGGCTCGGGCTGCCCTCGGGGAGGGTCATCCCCTGTCTTGGCCGCACAACCGAACTCTAGCCGGTAGTCGAGAGTGGTATTGTTCCAGCGCCGTCCGTTATTCTTTCACTGGCCGAATCCCAAGTCTGAAGAAGAGTATGGACCCTGTTCATCTTCTCAAAGGATAAGACAGCTCCTTCCCAGCCCCATCCTCGTCTCAATTCGAATTTAAGTGCAAAATGACGGAGCAGAAGTTCTGACAGGTCTATGTCGGTCATTCGAGACAATCTTTTGGGTTGGGCTTTGCCCATTTCAGCCCTTTTGAAGAAGTCTGACGCGGTTGGGAGTTTGGCGGGCCTAAACATATTTTACTTCCCCTCCATCTTCCACAGACGTGAAGGTGAACAATCAACAGCGAGAGTCTATCCTCATCATCCTCTCTATCTCGTCTTACTGCGGCAGAGTCATCAATCGGGGCTTAGTCGATCCTTTTGATTTTTCCTTGCGTAGTCTCCAATTCCGAGGATATCTCATCGGCAACGTCTTCATTTAGCGTTGACGATACTTTTTCCTTCATGCACCGCCAGTCAAGGCATCTCAACTTACTTTCAGTCACGAACTACAAAAAACCAAAGACGATGACGCTTCGAGGAAGCCAAGAAGCAACTTTGACGATAATGATGCTCGGAGTGTGGTGGCTGTTACTGTTGAGGAACTCGAACGTATTGATGAGGAAGACAAAGGTCGTCTCGAGCGGAAGAACCAGGGCAGGGGGCAGTGGAGATCAAGGACCAGGATGCTAAAACTGAACAGAAGCTTCGACGACGAGAAGAGCTTGGCAGGCCGAGAACGCCCAAACCAACGATGGGCATGCACGCTGCCACGCTGAACGGTTCCCCGTCCCATCGATCCTATTACCAGTACAGATGATGATGACGCTCGGAGCGTGGCGACCGTTACTGTTGGGGAACTCGAACGTATTGATGAGGGAGACGAAGACCGTCTCGAGCAGGAGGACCAGCATCATCTCGAGGTGGAGATCCAGGACCAGGATATTGAAACTGAAGAAGAGAAGCATCGATGACGAGAGAGCTAGGTCTGACCGGTATGGTATGGTGGCATGGGCGGCAACATTCGCCCGCCCGGCAAGAGCGGCCTTTTGTTTGAACTCATTTTCAGCCGGCTTCAAGGCGAACTACAAAAAACCAAAGATACGGGCGCGGAATTACAAAATTTGACGAGTTCGCTGGGTGAAATCCAAGATACGCTAGGCGGTGCTCTGGTAAGCTTAGGTCTATTCAATCCGCGAATTCTACGTTGACGCGAGCGCGTTTAGCCGCAGAATATGCCTCCGCCTTACGCACTCCCTTCCGTCTGTCCAGCTCAGTCATCGCTTGCGGCAACGGAGTCATCTGCGTCCATTTCCTCAATCACTTCACCGGAGGTTCCTCCCCAGTCCCAACCTGCTGTCCCATCGGAAACCTTATTGGAGATCCAAACCCGGTTGCAGGACACTCAAACTTCGCTCGCTTCCCGCGTCGATAAGATCCGTGCCTTGGAGACCATCCTAACCGAACAGGAGGCACTTAAGCGGGAGACGCATGTCTTGCGTGATATGATGGAGTCTCGCGAACGTGATTTACTTCTTTCTACTGCGCAGCATGCACAGGAGGCAGACAGGAAGGAGGATGATCACGCTTCGAGGAAGCCACGAAGTAATTTTGGTGACTATGATGAGGACGATGACGATGACGCTAGGAGCATCACGACCGTTACCGTTGGGGAACTCGAACGTATTGATGAGGAAGACGAAGACCGTCTCGAGCAGGAGGACCAGCACCTTCTCGAGGAGATCCAGGACTAAGATATTGAAACTGAAGAAGAGAAGCATCGACGACGAGAAGAGATTGGCAGGCCGAGAACGCCCGAACCAACGATGGCCATGCACACTGTTATGCTGAACGGCTCCTCCTCCCATCGATCCCTATCGCCAACGCCAAAGGAAAGGACAATTCCCGCGCCCGTCGACACCAGCGAGATCTCTGAGCAACTTTCGGTCTTATCAGAGCAAGTCCGCGCTGTGCTGGCAGTCAAGTCCGCACTAGAAGCGCAGCATATTACCGCTCAGGCCACGATCCAGGTTCTCGAGAAGAAAGTCGATACACTCGTGGCTATCGTCAAATCTACTCAAGAACAAGTTCCAGCCCTCCACCACCCATCCAACTCTCCCTCAACGAGCCCAAAGAGTCTCACCGAGATTCTATGGAAAAAGTCTGTTCAAGGATCTGTCCAGGAAGAATGGCCAGGAACGCGAGCGGCTCAACCGTGCTCGGGAAGAATTCGAGGCCGAAGCGCGCCAAGGGCTCGAGAAGATATCAGTCCTCGAGTCGACGGTCAACGCTGTGCAACAGACCCAGACCTCCCACGGGCATCAGCTGACGACGCTACAGACGTGGATGACTCGGATTCATGAAGGTATTACCGGCTGGTTTCAGCCGAACGGGGAGCACATCAGGCACGATATAAGTAGCGGGTTGGTGACACTGCCGAGTCCGCCTAGGAGCCGGTCGTCAGATTCGGCGAGGTACAGGAGGAGGCGAAAGTCGGCTGGAACGAAGATTGTGAACGCAGGCGCGGATGAATTTCCGTCAAGGGAGAGTTCACCCGCATCTTCCCCCGTCCGAGGAGGATCAAGAAGTCGTTCGCGAGAGAGGCGAGCGATGAAGAAAATGGACGCGACGCTTGCCAATGACGACAATTATCCACTTTCTCGTCATGTCCATGAACGTGCGGAGCAGAAGTTGGTAGCGTTGTTGAAGCGAGCAGAGGAAGACGAGGAAGACGACCAGCAGATGCTGGCCCTCACTGGGGAGATCAAGGAATATGTTCATATCATCAACCCTGAAAAGTCGTTGGCGACGCCAGATTCGCCTGTCGTCGACCGGCTATCGTTATCGGGGTCCGTTACTTCGTCCGTCGAACAGGACGACGTCAAAAGCGAAGTACGGAAGAAAGGAGTCGAGCATGAACCAGTGCGTATAAAGCTCTATTGCGGAACATCCTCACTGACGAACGTTGTCTTAGGTTCCAATTATCACGGTCAAAGCAATCGGTGTGCTCGTACTAAGCGTAGCAGCCGCTGCCGTGATATGGCAGGTAAAACCCGAATAAATCAACTTTCTTGACTTTTTTTCTCGTTTCACGGTCATATTTTATGCATAGAACTTAATTCCAGCATTCTCACCTAACACCACCCTCGTTGTGTCCCCCTCTCGGTATTGGTCTTCAAGTGTCGACGTCTAATGTCTATGCCCCCCTCCCCCTCGTTTTTTTTTCTGTGTATTTATCGCTGCCTTAGGCTGTGTTCGCGATTCGCGTTCTAGCTAACGAATTTTGTATTTATTCCTTTCCGCTAAATTAACGAAGTGACATGTCCATGAGACTACTACTACCTAAGTAGTTGATCACACGAGGCGGATGCGAGGTGTGGGCTCCGTGAGGCCGAAGCGCGCCAAGGGCTCGAGAAGATATCAGTCCCCGAGTCGACGGTCAACGCTGTGCAACAGACCCAGAGTCCCAGACGTCCCACGGGCATCAGCTGACGACGCTACAGACGTGGATGACTCGGATTCATGAAGGTACCACCGGCGGGTTTCAGCAGCACACGAACGGGGAGCACATCAGGCACGATATGAGTAGCGGGTTGGTAACACCGCCGAGTCCGCTGATGGACTAGAGGAGCGGCTGGACGGAGAAAACGCGCATAATAGAAGACCTACCGAAGCAGGAAAGGAAGATCGAACTCAAAAGAAGGGCGACAGGTTCGATTATGTTCAAGCCCTAAGCCTTAGGCGTGTCGGAGCATTTGGATCACGTGGAGTTGCGGACCATGACTCATCCGAGGCAGGATCGGCAAGGAGCATCAAAAGGCGCATCAGCGATCATCCTCGGCGACCTCGGAATCACGCGGCATGGAAAAAGAGGACTCGGATTGAATAGCGTCGTGCTTGACGCTTTCCCCTCCTTCCCAGATGAGTTCCCCAGCACTCTCAGCTAACGATGCGATCCAGGAGAACGGCGATAGAGCGCGGCCTCTTATCGAGCGGCTTTCGACGCCTCCGCCCGAGTACCCCCTTTTCCGAGAAGGAGACGACGCGCCGATACAAAGCTTGCAAGAGCCAGCGTATCCCTACTAATGGGAGCATGTACCCCTCGTTTAACAGAAGGCGCGGCGACTGGTATCATTCGCTAGGAGCTATATTCGGCCAATCTAGACGGCTTTCGGCGTCCCCGCTAGTAGGAGGAGAGTTCCACGCTACAGTCACCCCAAGTACCGGCGACGAGATAAGGCATAGGAGATGGATGGAAGAGCCGGAGCAGAGCGCGGAGGATCGGCGAAGAAACGGATTCGAGCTCGACCTTATCAATCGCGTCGAGTATTTCGGTCTTGAGCAAGGCAACCAGAGTACCATCCACCTAGGGCGCGGACAGCTAGTTCATAGGGTTATCCATAGGCCACATATCGCAGGACGAGGACTGGAGATCGATCACGGCGGCCCTTATATCATTATCGACCGATGCCACACCCATTACCTCCTCATGACCAGAAAAGGAGACATATTCCCCCAGCTCGTTCCGGCACCCTGTATCTACCCTTGCCTGACTACCTGGCATGTTGTCGACATCCCGCGCGATTTACTTAATCATCCAGAGGTAGAAAGACTCCAGAACGAATACATCCGAGCCTAAAAGAAGTTCGGTCACCTTCGCAGAGGTTCATTTCCCCCATATTTCAGCGTCGTCTCGCTTTCCGCTCAGCGCACAAGTATCGTCAAGTGTCCATCGTTATCCTAGGCTATCCTCAAGTCCACTTCTCGGAGCTCAACGTCAGCGCCGCGGTCGTCGCATAGATTTCCTTTTATTTCGTTTCTTTTCGATTTCTTTTACTTTACACTCACAAAGTCCCTTCCCTATATAGAATATCGGCGCGTGCTCGTCGGCACGACGCTTACTTAGCTACCTATTCCGTTCCCTTTTACTTTAGCCTAACTAAAAATAACTAACATATATATTCTGTCTTAGATAGACAGAGAAATAGATTTTCCATTCCCCCTTTTCCCTCAGAGTCGAAATTTGAAGCTAGTATCGAGTTCACTGCGTCCAGAGTTGCGTCCTTTGAGTCCTGCGATTGCGTCTTACTGCAGTTTTTAGTCCTTTCTGCGATTCACTGCGTTCTAGAAGTTTGAGTTTCTTCATTTAGCTGCGATTTCGATTATCTTAGGTTCCCCTCCTTGCCACACTCATCCTCTACTGCTTATTCGATCAAATACTACTTTACGAGGCGTCTGAGAAGTCTCCTGGACTCGCAAAACAAAAGCGAACTTCGACCGTCGTTCAATCCTCTTCGATCCCTTCTTTTACCTTCGGTTCCCTGCACTAAGAGGGTGCCACTGCACTTCAGGTGTTTGTTGGGTTTGGTTTGTGGTTGAGTGCGCTCGCTGCGTATCACCGCCTAAGAGCCGGTCGTCGGATTCGGCGAGGTACAGGAGGAGACGAAAGTCGGCTGGAACGAAGATTGTGAACGCGGGCGTGGATGAATTTTCGTTGAGGGAGAGTTCACCCGCATTTCCAGATTTTCACCTAACCCACTCTCGTTGCGTCCCCCTCTCGGTATTGGTCTTCAAGTGTCAACGTCTAGTAGTAATGTCTAGTATGCCTTCGTTTTTTTCTGCCATGCATTTGAACCAACTTTCTCCTGACTTTTTCTCGTTCATGTTGTAGAGACGAGGCTCATGGTGGTTCACGTGCGCCATGCTGGATCACGACGGGCCACAGTGGGTCACGGTGATTCACGACGGTTCACGGTGATCGGGCTATGTATCTGGGTTTTTTCCAATATGGACCATCATACTATATCAGTTTCAATGCAACTAGTATACTGTATGCCAATGTCTAATGTCTACATGATGCCCCCCATGTTTTTTCTGTGAATCTGAGCTGGTACTATGAGCATTGACCAGCTTACTAATAGTAAGCTGTGCTGAGGAATTGATCACTGGTGGGATCATAACACTGCACCGGGAACTTGGACATCATCAGGTGTATCACAGCACTGTGGGAACATTCCCTTTCCTTGTACTTAAATAGTGTCCGTTTTGATGATACTGTTTGTTCTCCCCCCAAATCTCTTTTCCACACACCAGTGCACTGGTGCTCATCCTCAGGTTGCCCCTTTGTTCTTAGTACTACCAGTAGTACTACTAACCACTTGCATCCAACTCTACATCATGTAAGCCCTTGGTGAATGGCTTTGAAATCAAAGATTTATTTAACTTTCTTTCTCAAGACAGATGGCAACTCCTAGTACTACTATGACAACCCAGAAAATTACCCACAAGTATTATTGCTCCAATGCAGCCACTGATGCATGCAGGGTTGGCTTTGGCAGCCTATCTGCATATAGTAAGCACAAGAAGAGTGTGCACACTGCTCCAAAGCAACTGGGTAGGTCTAAGCAAGATGTTCAAGGTGCATACTTCCAAAAGCACCCTGTGATAGATGGTGTGGCATAGAGTACTACTACTACTGCATGATTCATTATTTCTAATTTATTGCTTGCAGGCTCCCCTTGTCCACCCCCACCTAGTACTAATACTACTACTAGTACCAGTGGACATCCAGCTTCAACATGGGCACCTTTTGAAAATAGGGCTCAATTTGAGCTAGCAGAGTTTCTTTATAAACATAATCAAATGCCTGGTGGCAACATTGATAAACTCATGCAGATATGGGCTGCTTTACATCCAAATGAAGGAAGCCCATTCAATTCACATGATGGATTATATGAGATGATAGATTCCATTAAGGATGGTGATGTACGCTGGGAATCATTTGCTATGCATCATCCTGATGCTGGTGACTTGGATGTCACTCCATCTGATAATCTACTCTCAAGTTGGAAGAGGCAGACCTATGAAGTTTGGTATAGAGACCCTAAAAAGGTCCTGCAAGCTCAACTGTCAAATCCAAATTTTAAAGATGGAATTGACTATGCACCAAAACTGGTGTATAATGATAAAAATGAAAGGGTATGGAAGGATTTTATGTCAGGCAACTGGGCATGGAAGCAATGTGTAAGCTGATGCATAGTATTAACTGGTTTCTTATGGTAGTGATCACATTTGTCTCAGAATATCCTGTCTGAAGACCCAGAGTGTCATGGGGCAATGTTTATCCCAATAATTCTGGGCAGTGATAAAACAACAGTCTCTGTTGCCACAGGACAACATGATTACTACCCAATCTACATCTCAAATGGAAATGTTCACAATCACATACGTGGTCAACACAATGGTGCTGTCAGCTTGCTAGGCTTTCTCCCTGTGCCAAAAGGTGTGTAATGGAGATTCTCTTGCTCAGCATTGGTGTAAAACTACAATAAGGAACTCGTGAAGATCAGAAATCTCAGGCATTCCGCACATTCCGCCGGAAGCTTCTTCATTCAGCAATAGCAGAAATATTCAAAGGTCTTAAATCTGCTATGGAGAAGCCAGAGGTAATTAAATGTGCAGATGGAAAATACAGACGTGCTATCTATGGATTTGGTCCATATATTGCTGACTATCCAGAGCAGTGCATTGTAGCCTGCAATGTTCAAGGATGGTGTCCTATGTATGTAATATATTCAGTTTAATTTATGGGTTCACTTTGTTGGTTGACATGCATTACTACAGTTGCTTGGCACATAGAGATAATTTAGATGGAGAAGGAAAGGAGCTTTTAAGGTCTCAGAAACTCAATGACTGGTGCAGACAAGGACTTTCCAATAGCAGTGCTTGGGAAGAATGGGGCATGGTTAATAATGTACTGGTATGGCAAAGTCCAACTTCCTGAACACCATCATCATTATGACATCACATTGTGCATCTAGCCTTTTACATCTGCATTCCCAAGAGCAGATATACATGAGCTTATAGCACCTGATTTGCTCCATCAGGTTATCAAAGGCACTTTCAAGGATCATCTGGTGACTTGGGTTGAAAAGTATATTACAAAAGAACATGGTCCTTCATATGGGAAAGTGATGATGGATGAAATTGATCGAAGGTGATGATATACCAATTCTACTACTATCAAGGGAAATTTTATTGTGCTAACTTTCATTTTAAATATTCATGGGAATAGGATTGCTGCAGTCCCACCCTTTGTTGGCCAGAGAAAATTTTCTAAAGGGAGAAACTTTAAGCAGTGGACAGGTAATGATACAAAGGCTTTGATGAAGGTCAATTTGTTCTTGAATTGATAAACTAGTATTAACCTACAACTTGGCTAATCTAATCTTAAAAAGGTATTCTTACCAGCTATTGTTGGCCTGGTCCCAGCAAAAATGGTCAAAGCCATTTCAGCATTCTTGGATTTTTGCTATATTGTTAGACAGCCCTCTTTGAATGAGGCTGATCTCAAAGCTCTTGATGATGCCTTGGAAAGGTTTTGCAGGCACCGTGATATATTTGTCACAACTGGCATCTGCCCTGATGGGATATCCTTGCCTCGTCAACATTCACTTCAGCATTATCATAGGCACATTGTGCAATTTGGTGCCCCTGAAGGACTATCTACATCAATTACTGAATCAAAACATATTGATGCTGTCAAGAAACCTTGGAGACGAACCAATCACTTTGAAGAACTTAAACAAATGCTTTTGATAAATCAGAGAATGGACAAGCTTGCTGCTTTTCATGCACGGCTCTTTGGAGAAGGTCTTTTGGATGTACCACTTGTGCCAGAGGGCACTGAAGCCATTGCAATGGATTCAGATTCAGGTGACAGTGGGCCAGACAGTGATAACTTCTCAGAATTTGAGTTGGTGAATAGCACTGGCAGTACTAGTACTAGGAGTGCTCAGGAACTAGATCATCATGCCAGGGAAGGTTTTGAGCTTCATAAATTGGCAGGCACAGATGAAAGTGTAGAAGCAGTTATAATTCTCCCAGAGAGGCCAGGTGAGCATGGAAGTTTGTTGGAATCAATAACAAAGTTTTACCAACTCATCTTATGTCAATAGCAGCAAATATTGGGAGATATGCTAACAGGATTGCTAAGGACCTCTCCATCCCAATGTTTCCTCATTTATTAAAAGAGTTCATCAATAATCAAGAAGATGAGGATACACCAACTTCTGACACTCGTCCATTTTATGGAAAAGTTCATGTGTACTCTTCTGGAACATGTGTATACAATGCACAGCATGACTCAAGTGGCAGAATTGTGAGATCAACACAGCAGGTTATACATTGTACAAGGTCATGGAAAAAAGGCCCAGCTCGTCATGACTGTGTTTTTGTCAATATTGATCCAGAAGCCCCTGGCTTTAGAGGCCTTTATGTTGGGCAAGTTTTGCTTCTATTTTCCCTGAAATCTCCACGTGGTTCTAGGGACCCAAATACACCTTGTGCTCTGGTTCAATGGTTTGAAACAGTTGGTAACCAACCTTGTGGCCTTACTGGAATGTGGATGGTAAAGCCAGAAGTTGATCAGAGGAATAAACAGCGTGCAATGTCTGTCATTCATGCAGACAGCATAATACGACCAGCACATCTCATTCCTATTTATGGTGAACACCATGTCCCTCATCATCTTCATGCTGCACATTCCTTGGATGCATTTAAAGGCTATTATGTAAACAAGTTTTCAGATTATCATGCATATCGCCTAGCCTTCTAGTAGTAGTAGCAAGACTTGGTGAAACAAGATTGCAATGATAGCACTAGTAGTACCTGGAGTAACTAGTAGTACTAGTAGTACTAGTAGTATTTATCCACTGTCACTTTTCTGTCTTCTTGAACTTGATGTGCCAGCATCATTACTATGTACAACAATGCTACTTAGTAATTTCAATGAAAATTGCAAAATGATATTAATCTATCACTGCCATAGTAAGAACTTGAAGCATGCCACCTAGTCTGTGATGTGATTTGGCTGAATGTTTGACCATCTGGTGGATACTAGTACACAAATTGTCTGACAGTCTGACAGTCTGAGAGCTGCTGCTAAATAAGCCACCTGATTAGCTGGTTGTCTGATTGCCCAAGAGGTACTGACACACTGATTGTCTAACAGTCTGATTGTCTGACAGATGGCTGACATACCAATTGTCTGACTGTCTGACTGTCTGAAGGACACTATCCCATAAGTTGTCTGACTGTCTGACTATCTGAGAGGCACTGTCACATAAGCTCTCTGACTGTCTGAAGGGTACTATCCCATAAGTTGTCTGACTAGTCTGACTGTCTGAAGGGCACTATCCCATAAGTTGTCTGACTGTCTGACTGTCTGACTGTCTGACTATCTGGGAGGCACTGTTGTATAAGTTGTCTGACTGTCTGACTATCTGAGGGGCACTGTCACATAAGCTGTCTGACTGTCTGAGAGATACTGTTGCATAAATTGTCTGATAGTCTGACAG
The DNA here is from genome assembly GCA_015039365.1 of Amanita rubescens. Classification (NCBI taxonomy): domain Eukaryota; kingdom Fungi; phylum Basidiomycota; class Agaricomycetes; order Agaricales; family Amanitaceae; genus Amanita; species Amanita rubescens. The sequence goes on from WION01000056.1 coordinate 192,806, forward strand.
TCTGACAGTCTGAAAGCTGCTGCTGAACAAGTTACCTGATTAGCTGGTTGTCTGATTGCCCAAGAGATACTGACACACTGATTGTCTGGACAGCCTGATTGTCTGAGACACACTATTCCACAAGTTGTCTGAATATCTAACTGTCTGATTGTCTGACAGATACTGACACACTAATTGTCTGACAGTCTGACTATCTGAGAGGCACTGTTACATAATTTGTCTGACCATCTGACTGTCTGAGGACCACTGTTGCTTAAGTTGTCTTACTGTCTGACTGTCTGAGAGAGACTGTTGCATGAGTTGTCTGATAAACTATAATTATATTTCTAATACAATCTGGATGTCAAATACTATGAAAGTCTACTGCATCTGATGAATCTGGACATCTGTGCTTATGAAAGTCTAAGTGACCACATACATCTGGACATCTGTGCTTATGAAAGTCTAAGTAACCGCATGCATCTGATGCCCTGCCAGCTACTGCTGGCCTATTAGGCTTGTGAACAGGTATAATGATCAGATCTGATGAGGTGTCAGATGGCATCAGACTTTTGACATGTTAGCTGATGTAGAATAAGGCCTCCCCCCACGTCCACGACCTGCTCCGCGGCCACGTCCGCGAGCACGTCCTCGTCCTCGACCACGTACTTGTTGCCATGGTTGCTGCTGTTGTTGCGACGTATTAGCCGTCGCGGCAGATTCAGGGTGCCTTCGGCGCCACTCATTCTGTATTAAGGGAAGTATCCCTTGGATCGTAAGATCCGATGGTTCTGTTGTGGCAAGAACCACAGCGGCAAAATTGTCCCAATGACGGGGGACAGCTGAAAGTACAATCATTGCCTGTACATTTGCAGGCAATGTAATTCCGCTTGAGGCTAAGCGGTTTATTATTGCGAGGAGGTCGTTTAAGGATTGTGTGGGATCCTTTTTATCTTGGAATTTCCAATTTATGGCTAATTGGAAATCATTGTATATACCGGCGGATGTTGTCACACCGTATTGTTCTGCTAAGTTCTGCCATAGAACTCGGGCAGAAACTACATGTTCATTGATCTGCTGTATAGTAGCAGTACATTTCATGTTTATGGATCCGAGGATGCGATCATCCTCGACGACCCAATCATCAAAGGCCTTTTTGATAGCCTCTGCATCATCAATCATTTGTTGAGTGATGGCTGGTTGTGCCGGTTGTGCCGGCATTGCGGGTATCGCATGTTCAGTTTCCGTTTCTGGAACTGCTGCTGTTGCTGGAACAGCTGGAACAAAGGCTTGAACCCCTGTGTCCAGATAAAATTGTTCCAACGGCGTTATCCGTCTTGGACGAACATAATCGGTTTTTAGGTACCGATATAGACCTTTAGTTTGTAATAGGAAACGCATCATGCGTTCCCATTCTTTATAGTTAGTTCCATTCAAAACGGGAATAGAACTGGGAATCATCAAGTCGTTAGACATATTAGACGAGGAAGGCGGTGGTGATGATTATGATATAGGCTGACAAAAGACGCCAAAAGAAACGGAAGTTTCTTTGATTTTCGAGGTTTTCAACCTCTTGGTTATCTCTTTCGAAATTACGGCGTGTACGCCTATTTGCTATGTGTTGGGCTACTGAAGTGCCCCTGGGTGGAATCCAAAGATCTAAGGTGGGCGGAACTCCTTCTTCAATAGCTGCTTGTCTACGACGATGTATTATTTTGTCTTGCAAGGTACGACCGTTTCTAAGTCGTGCGGCTAGGAAGTGATCTCTTCGATCGTGAACTGTGACAGGTCCACGAGTTGTAACACCGAATCTGGTGTCAGGGTTGACAACACGAACTATCGTCCTAGTATAGGACGAAGATGGAATTGGTGCCGGTGTATCAATAAAAGTCCGGTCCCCTAAGATTAAGGGAAACGGAGGGATTGGAGCGTCGTAAGAAGGAGGTAATCTCCGGGCAGGAGGAAATGATTCTCCTTCGGCTTCGTAAACTGGTAACGGAGTACTAGTTTCGGAATCCAGTTTTCTTTCCTAAAAAAGAATTTAATGAGCTTAAAGCTTAATTAAAGCTAAAAGTCTAATTCGTCTTTATTAAGTTACCAGGGTGCCATAGACTAGAATGTCAGACTATATAGAGTTCCTCGGTTACGAGTACAGTCCATATTCGGTTAAACCAACCGACCCTGAGTAACTTAGTTACAAGCCAAGCTTAGATAAAGCTCAGGTCCACAGGTCCACTCGGTCTTGAAAGCTCGGATTATCCCTGAATGCTGTAAATGACATGCAAAATCAATCGCTGGCTCAAGCGCTCTTGGGCGAACCACGGTTTTACCCGTTGCGATTGTAAATAGGAATAATGTCTGGTCCATAAACCCCCCAGACCATTATATAAGCACGACCAGTAATCAATATGAAACTTCTAAATGGGATTATGGGATCACCATAGAGCCCAAACTTAGAATGATCCTAACGATCATTCCAACTAAAGGAGTCCCTAAGGGTGCATCCTTAATAGACTGCGTGTACCACCCACAATGAGGTGTCAGCACGTCCTTTATACTAGAAGTTTCTATATACGAGCCATATTGTATTATAAAGCCTCTAGGGGCTTATGATGTTATATCGTGCATGAATACCCCAGTCACATCACAGAGGGCAAGTATAACTCTGTGGGGGCCGACGTTGCCATGCCAGCGTCGAGAAACATAGGTAGTACCCTTATCCCTGGGTGTCTAGGAGATCCCCCTAAAGCCCTAGGGTCCGGGCGCATGTCATTAGCGCATATGCCATATCAAGGATTAGTGATATCAAGATGATAAGACCATATCAGGCTTGCTGCGATACTATACCAGTGGGACATCATGTCGGATGACGAGCAAGCGAGCGGCGATGTGGGTCCTGGCAATATCGACGGCGGGGCCCATAACCTGACGAAGAAGACAGGTCTACGCGAGAGCGTGTCCACAGCATGAGCAGGTGCAATAGCTTACCTATTGCGATATGATCTTAGCACTACCCTTCGGCGTAGTAGTGATAGTAAGAGGAAGAGAATGGATTGTCCTATTCTACGATACAGGACAGGTTTATATACTTAAGAGAGAACAAATATGTGTCTACATATGTGTAAGCGTATAGTATAGATGGGAAGATATGGCGTGCTAAGCATACCATAAGGTGCAATCATGAGTCTATCATGATGTCACTATGATATCATAATGAAGTCATTATGATGTCATCTCTATGTCATACATAAAGGATGACACGAGCGATATGAGTAACATTGATTGTAGTCAATCAGTAGTTAATCATTCTATAAATATAATTCTATATTTAACAGAAATCACTTACTTGTCCAAAGGTGGCACCCGCGCACACTGTCATGCATTGTATGCAACGATCACGAGGGATGAGAGGAAACAGCTCAGCGACAGAGGTGGTTATGGGCATGACGAAGAAACAAGGAAGAGAGGGGAAGGGAATTTTTTCTGTTTGTCACGGCGCTACTCTGTTTTACTTTTGCCGCTATAGTCACACAGCTGGGGGATGTCAGGTGGGCATTGCCATATTATTTTTCTGGTAACGATGAACAACGAGCACAGTGAATAGGTATTGGTCGATATGCAAGGTGCTACTGCCGACCGCCAGCTCACTGGGTGACCCTCAGTGTCAAGATTTTCCTCAACATGTACCGGGATCGGAGTGACCTGAAGGGCTACGATGATCGAAAGGTCACGACGGGCATGCACGATGGGTATGCACGATGAAGCACGGCGGGGCATGATAGATCACGACGGATCACGCCGATTCACGCTCGATCGCGGCGGATCACGGCGGATCACGGTAGATCACAATGATAATTAAATGTAATTAGATATTGTCCGATACGGACCGTCATACATTAGGAACGAATGAGAGCATGCACGAGGGAACCTTTGAATGGCGTCAAGTGAGAAACGGCAAACAGATGCGTATGCAACAAAGAACGTTAATGACAAGGCCAGTCGAAGGGAAACGCGTACATTGCATTATAGGCAAGCGTTCCACATGGCTGAAGAGCTAAAGCGCCAACTCGGATTGCCAAATATAGACAACCTTCACAGCACATGTTTGGACAATAGCTTTACGAAGGTCTATTCCGTGATGGCGCTGCATGAGAAAGCCAGAAACGGCAAGTCGGTAGCTATCATGTACCCGGTTCTTGAGTGAGAAGTCTTATACACATCGATGATGCTAATTTACTGTCGACAGTCACATCTATTGTTGACTCGCGAATAATGTAAAGGGTCGTGTTATGATGATGCTTTGTCTATGAGGGAATCTGCCTTGAACGGTGCTGATTCTGTGTGTATCACTGCCTAGTTTTCACGACGACCGAAAATCGCAAGTCAGCGCACGTGTGCGGGACCGCCGCGTTCCAAATTACGCGTCGCGCTTCACGGTCACGTAAACATGTACAAACAACTAAGATGAATGACTTTGACGTCGTCGACGACAGCGAAGGCGAAGAACTTGAATTTGGGCCGTCCAAAGCTACCAGGGCGCTATCTTCAATAGAGACAGCAGAGACGGGCGATGATGGGCAGCGGCGCGTCTCTTCAGTCGTCACCGCGAGCCTGGGCGCTTCGTTGACGGTGGCAAGAAGGCATGAACTGGACGCGTCAACGATGGCTAGGATGCCTAACATGGATTTCGTGGATTTTCCTGATTCTCTCAGCATTGCCGATCGCGCAAAAACGCGCCAGAGGAGCACCAGGCAGCCTTCGTTGCCAATGCCTGGACCAAGTGCACGCGTTTCCCACCCATTCGACGAAGGCACACCGTTCGACTCGTACCATGTCCCGGATATGCTTGGGGACGATGACAGCGAGGACTTCGCTGCTTCTCGCTCCAAGTCCAAGCCGAAGCAGAAGAAGCCTGTCGAGATTCAAGATTCTTTACGTAGCTCAAACGTTGGCAACGACCCGAACCCGGCTCTTCCTGCAGCGGATATCCATATATCTGGGAGAGGCCAGTTCTCCCCGCCACCACCTCAATCAAGGCCAAAGCCTCGGCCCATCAAGCGCACTCCAAAGACTATTAATGTCGAGCCACCGTGGGTCGAAACAACTAATCAAGAACAACAACCGACTTCACAGCTATCTTTACCAGTCCCTACATCTCCTCTTCCACCGTCGGATCCTCCGCCTCCATCGACTATGTTGAACGACCATGGTGGCAGCATGCCGCCCATTGTAACGTTGCCTGATCCACCCTCTTCGCCTTCCTCTCTATTCAGTATAGGAGATAAAGGAGCGGGAGACACGCATATACCCAGCGTTGAAGATGATCCTTTGCTTATGGGACCTCCTTCCACATTCTTTACCGGATCCTCCTCGTCTGATCCTCCTCCCCAACCTCCCCAACAGCAAAGAGAATCGAGAGGGAAGATAAGCGAAGCTGTTGACTTCATCGATCTATGCACAGCCCCACCTCAATCGATGGGCGTACAGATCTTGGCTGTTAAGAAAACTACCAGCAGCAAGAAAGGAAAGGAGAAGGAACAAACGGAGTCTCGGGGTGCAGAGAAGAGTAAAAATAAGGCAAAGGGGAAGAGAAAGGCGAGGGATGAAGAAGAGTTTGAGTTTGATCTGGACGGCGAAGACGAGTACGAGGAGAGCGGGAAGGTCAAGAAGTCGAAAACTGCAGCTTCGAAAAGAGGAAAGGAGAAGAAAGCCGCTGCGTCGAAAAAGGTGGTCGCTCGGACGAAGAGCACGCAAAAGAGGAGTGGGAAAGAGACGACGAAAGAGGCACCTGGTAGAGAGGATAACCCAGAATGTCGTCCTCAAACATCGACGCCTTCAGATAAAGCACCCGTCAGGCCGCCGGATCTTTCCACGGCCGATAACAATCTAGGCGAGGCTGGAGCACCTCCTAACTTCGTACCAGACTCGGAAGGCGAGGATATGGTCGGCCCAAGGAGCGTAATAGCTGCGCCTAAGTCCAGTGGAAAAAAGCGGAGGAATCTTGTTACCTATGACGAAGATGATGAGGCAGGCGGACAAGAGGAAGAGAGTTCTAGCCCTAAGAAGAAGGCGAGGACAAGACGCGGAACGCAAGCCAACGTAAAGAAGGACACCCTCAGGCTTCAGCCTGAGAAGATTCGGAGCGGGAAAGTTAGACAGAAGGGGAAAAGAGTGGTTTCATCCGATGAAGAAGAGGATGGCCTTAATGACGACACGGTGCGCAGGAGGAAGAAAGGCGCGGCTGTCCTCTCGAGCGATGATGATGCGGCCGCCGAAGATGAATCAACCAAGGTGTGTCAATTTTTTGCAGTTGTATCCGAGCATGTTTATTTCATCATCGCAGGAGAACGTACATCCCCGGAGCAGTGGCACCGTCGGGAGTACGACCTCAAGTAGTCCAAAGCCAAAACCGCCTCCTCCAAAACCTGTCCCAAATCATGACAACGACAATACAACCGTCAAGCCAGTGTCCACTAGTCTTACCTCCCGTTATACCATCGCCCCCAAAACAAAACTAACGCCCATGAGCGAATTGATAAGACGCGTTAATTCGCTCCCTCAAACACCCACCCCAATCGGAAAAGATAAGGCACCGTCTGTCCTGCGTCCCGCATCAGGGGTCGCATATTCACCGTATACTAAATCTTCACGGTCATTCCTCTCCAAAATTGCCCCGCTTCATCCCAACCGGCGTACACCGCCTCCGCCCCCACCCCCGCCGCCTCCACGGAAAAAGTCGAAAAAGGAGATAGAGAGGGAAGAGCGGTGGGAGGAAGAGTTGATAGAGAACGTGGGCGGCCCTGCGGCGTGGAGCTGTTTATCGAAAGAGGAGAGGAAGGAGATGAGGAGGGGCAAGTGGGCGATGGAGATGGGTTTTGATGATTGAGCTCGATCATCTCGCGGTCGGTGGCGATCCTGCCTCATTCAACTGTGCAATTCGGTCCTGTATGTATATTACCAATTTCTTATTGTTGCTATGCGCGGGACTCATGCTAAGTGAGTAGAACACAGTGACACTATTCAATGCTGTGACCGGCTCAGTTGACAAACGGAATAACCCTCATGCGCCACTCCTATCAGTGTGTCATGTATTGGTAACCAACAATCCATGGCCACGGGGGGTATCAATGAAAGCCAAGTGTGCCGCCAAGCCCAAAAGCAATGTGAGGACCGAGCATAAAAAGTGAAAGCGGGCTATGCGATTCGCTCACCCGTCCTTGTGCACTGATCTTACCCTCAACGTGCTGGTCACTTGAGGATCCAACCAGTCGCCATCGTTCGTACAGCCTCGTTCGACTCTAACATCTATTCGACCTACATTCTCGACATGATTATCATGTTGCTTTTCCGTATCGCCACTTTTGTGGCCTTCCTTCACTTGATCCGACCTTCAATCGGTCTCCCCATTGAGTGTGTTTTGAATTTAATCCGTACTTTTCAATAGAATGTTGACTCGTCTCTAGTGTCACGGATGTCATGCAGCAGTTGGATTCGCGATCGTTTCAGCCGATGGGTAATCTAGGAGTACCTTTGTCCAGACGGGAACAGTAAGACGTTCTTCAAAGCGACTATAATATCAACATATATATTGATTTACATTGTATCAGGCCTGAACTCGTGACCAGAGATTTTGGGGATGCAGCTAAAGCCGCTGTCTTTCGTGGTGTCCTCGCGGCTAACGATGTTGTCAGCGGTGTAGGGGACGGCGTCACGGCAGTGGGGAACGGCATCGGGGAGGTGACAGGAAAAATACGGAATGGTATCAATAAGAACATGCCGACTCAGTCACAAATAAATAATTATAGTGACTGAACAGACTATAATTTATTCAGGTTTTACTCGCTCTCCCTTGAAGCTTGAAGGCTCGCAGTGGGAATGAAACAAGACTTGAGGAGGTGGTTTAAATAATATACAAGTGCAACAGTTCAAATATTCCCTTGCATACAACAAGCGTGCTGCGTGTGACGAAGGTGCCGCCGGAGCTGTGCATTTTCCATAAGCTCGAAACCTCTTGAAACTCGTAACTAGGCGTCTTTGCCCATTTTCCGACTCCGAGAGCCACAAGTATTATTCGGTTTGACGTTATATATAGCTGCAACAGCTCCCAACCGATATCTTACTGCTTGGGTTTGAAATTGAGGTTGAATCTTTTTCTTTTTCTTTTTTTGTTAAATTTCGTTTGGGGTTCTAGCGAAAAACTGGGACGCAAGTTTGCCCGGCATTGGCATTGAATCGGAATCCTGATCTAATGGATTGCGGGAAGCGTTTGATGGGGACAGATCTCGAGTGGATAAGATTTTGAATCCACTCAGCTACGCTAGGGGACTGTTTTCGGTGAATGCGGGCCTTTTATGACGGGCCTCTTCTCCCCTGGCTGCCCGAGTCGGCGCGCGCCAAACTTCAGTTCGATTACCAAGAGCCAAGCTCCGAATTATGCCGCTGTCATTGGAGAGCCCTCGTCCTCTTCATTCACATCCATGCGCAAGCGAGACGGCTGACCTATGTATGTCGGTTCCAATTCCAGTGCTAAGTGGATCAATCGGGCTACCTACGAGTAGACAAAAAAGGTTAGTTTCCTGATTAGGGCATCGGTGATCTTATCTCATCAGTAGTTACGCCTTCTCGGACTCCAAGTAGCATTGATTCTCAGCCAAGAGATGGCGGTTGGCGCGCTGATCGAGAGGTTACTATTTTGGTTCAAGGCTATACCTCTGGACAACCGGCTGGTCATATTAGACCTGGAAAGAGAAGTACAAAAAAAGATAAGGGAACAGTATAACAGGCGGCCTTCTCTGGTGCACTCGAACTCCAAGTGCCGGTTCACTTGAGTTCATTCTTCGCCCTCAATACTTTAATAATGGTTCAATTCATCGCTGCGACGTCTGTTGTATTTATTCAACTTGCCATGTTGATCAGGGTCTGCGTTGGTCTTCCAATCGAGTGTGTGTTGTTCCCGTAACCTGCTGGCCAGTTCAGTCTAATGTTACACCAGATCTGGGAGAACGTTTGAACGTCGAGCGTTCTCTGAACGTGATCAGATGGAGTTGGAAAGGAGAACGCCTATAAAACCAATTCGGGCGTTTAGGGCGATTGCTGCGGGGGTAAAGACTGCTGCGATGGTCATAAATGGCCATCCAATAGCACAAGAGCAACAACAAAACCAACAAAACCAACAAAACCAACAAAACCAACAAAACCAACAAAACCAACAAAACCAACAAAACCAACAAAACCAACAAAACCAACAAAACCAACAAAACCAACAAAACCAACAAAACCAACAAAACCAACAAAACCAACAAAACCAACAAAACCAACAAAACCAACAATCACCAGCATCCACGTCTCATACTACTCTACTGACATCCAACCCTATGTTCAAATATCGCATGGCCCCGAGTCCAATGACAGTCGGCATCCGCAAAGATCGAAGATATCTAAGCATTCACACGAAAGTCGGCCATCACTGTTCCAGACGAACCGCTAAGATGCAGCTCATCCAGGTTCAAACGCACCCGGAACTCTTGGCTATCACATCCATCATGATCATGATGAAGGTTTCTATGTTTCGGTAGGTCACGCCGTCTTGGTGAGCAACCATCTGGTCATGTGCAGATGGGGCCTCCCTCTCAATGCATAAAAGGCGGCCATTCTCCACATCATCCCCCAGCGCAGAGCACTCTCAAACTCCAAGTGCTGGTTCACTTGAGTTTATTCTTCGTCCCACTCTTATCCATTTCTCAAATCCATCCGCAACCCTCTTACTAAACAATGGTTCAATTCGCCGTTGCGACGTCTATTGCACTCGTTCAGTTGGCCATGTTGGCACAGACCTCGTATGGTCTTCCTGTCGAGTGCGTGCTATTCCTGTATAATGCATGACTACTTTGCTGACTCGACACTAGACCTGGGACCAAGTTTGAAGCGCGAGCGATCATGGACAATACTGATTCCCAGTGAGATTACTAACTTTACCGACCAACTCATAATAACTAAATCGTTTTTCAAGGCTCTTCAAACGTGAACAAATGGAGTTGGAAACGAGGCAGCCTCTTGGAACGTTGGCAAAAGTAGCGATAGGAGCAACAGGAATAGGGTTGGGTTACCTCGCATACCAACATATCAAAAAAGTGAGAGAACGAAAAGCACAACAAGCGGCGGCAGCAGCATCGAACCCACCTGGTGGGGGTGGGGGTGGGGGTGGGGGTGGCGACCAGGGCGGATATGGAACCGGAAATGGTAATTCTAAACGCGAGTGGAACGACTTTCAGGAGCGTTATTGGGATGATGGTCTTGAGGAGCGCGGATGGGACGATGTTTTGGAGGAACGAGGACTCTTCATGGATGAGCTAGACTAGATCATATTGTACCTGCCCTTCCAAGTCATGATGGAGTAGAGATCAAGCCTTTGATAGCGGAATGATTTTGTCGGCTGTTTGAGTAGCACGCACTGCAGTTGCGTCGGCGGCCGTATTATTGATCTCCAAAATTTAATGTTGATAGTGCCCTTATGTCCAGGTTGAACCATTGTAACATATGTATACTTGCGATCGCGCGACTCAGACTAAGTAAGAGACGACAAATCACGCGACCCGCCATCAAATTGTTCGCCGGCAATCAAAGTGGCAACCGGTTGATCATCAAAGATATCGTGTTGGATCTGCCTGGGGGATTAAAAGACTGACCACCGTTCCTTGACAATCCCCCAGTGTCACTAACTCCAACTCAAAAGTGCTGGTTCACTTGAGTTACTCCTTCATCGTCCTCATAACTCTTTTACCCATAACCTTCTTACCTAGTAGAGGATGGTTCAATTCAACGTTGCGACTGCTATTGTTGTCGTTCAACTGGTTATATTGGCGAAGATCTCGTTCGGTCTTCCCGTCGAGTAAGTTTTGTTTCCGCTGGCGTAATCTGTCAGTTTGCTGATTTACCATTAGATCTGGTGGAACGTTCGGACGGCGCGCAGTCCTGAACAATGCGAATCCTGAGTAAGATTGCCTTAGCTTTATCGACCAACTCATGAGAATTTAAATCATGTTCCAAGGCTCTCCAAACGGGTTAATGTTGATTTTTTGAGAACTTGGGAGAGGACCGGAAGGCCGCCAAAACACTAACGGGAGCAGGAGCAGCAATGGGAATTAAAGAAAAACATTAGTGGTAAAAATTGGTGGGACGGGGACTCGCCTTTGGCGAGCTGAGTGAGCTAGATTAATCAATTAGTACCTATCGGCTGTGCCAGCACCGCTACTATGGATCGTTCGTAATGGCCATAATCCTATATTGTTCAAGAAGTCGCAGACGTGCAGTAATGCCGAACCGCTGGATAAGACCGGGAAGCCCGTAAGTAGCCATCAGAGAATGAGAGATGTACACACGATAAATCACGCGACGACAGAATGGAGAATAAGGGGTGCTCTACTTACGAATGATTAGACTCGCTAGCCAGTCCGGACGTGAGTCAAAAATAGTTTCCCACCATCACAAGCCAAACAAACAGCGGGGAATGAAAAGGAAGGACTCACGTCGTAGCATCAGCGGAGTTTTGAAGCGGTTGGTCACGAGCCTAACGAATGATATGTAGCATGTACCAATCAAATATCAATATTGGCATCACTTGCAAATTGTTCGTTAGCAATCAAAGTGGAACCAGTTGATCATCCAATCGTGTTGGATATGTCTGGGCATAAAAGACCGCCTTCCCAACAGCTTCTCACGTAGCATCAGCGGAGTTTTGAAGCGGTTGGTCACGAGCCTAACGAATGATATGTAGCATGTACCAATCAAATATCAATATTGGCATCACTTGCAAATTGTTCGTTAGCAATCAAAGTGGAACCAGTTGATCATCCAATCGTGTTGGATATGTCTGGGCATAAAAGACCGCCTTCCCAACAAGCCTTCCCCCAGCGCAGAGCACTCACTCACTCCACTGACTCAAAGTGCTGGTTCACTTGAGTCACTCACTCCTTCATCGTCCTCACAACTCTTTTATCTCATTCTATAATCTTCCCATAACCTTCTTACTTAAAGGATGGTTCAATTCAACGTTGCGACCAGCATTGTTGTCGTTCAACTTGCTATGTTGGCCCAAATCTCGTTCGGTCTTCCTATCGAGTAACTTTTGTTTCCGCTGGTATAACCTGTCAGTTTGCTAATGCATCATTAGAACCGGTGAGACGTTTGGACGGCGAGCAGTCCTGAACAATGCGAATCCTCAGTAAGATTGTTAGCTTTATCGACCAACTCACGAGAACTAAATCATGTTCCAAGGCTCTCCAAACGCCACCTTGGTTCATTTGTGGCCGGTTTTGAGGCGGACCAATTGATAAAAGACCAACGGCAAATAGATCAGCAAAGACAACAGCAACAGCCGCAACAGCCGCAACAGCCGCAGCAGCCGCCACCGGAACATCATCATTTTTGGGACCGCTGGAAGCGTCACGTAGATGGATTGGAGGGACGGGGGCTCGCCTTTGACGAGCTGAGTGAGCTAGACTAATCAGTACCTGTCGGCCGTGCCAGCACCAGGCCGATACATAGTAAATCGTTCGTAACAGCTATAATTGTAAAAGAAGTCGCAGGCGTGTCAACCCTGGCAGTAATAAACCATTAGGCACACCTCCCTCTGGTTATCGACGTGTGTCATTGGTCATCTAACTGCTATCCAATCGTGTTGCGATCATGGGGCTGTCACTCTATAATCTTGTTCTATCACGTAAGATGGGTCAATGTCATTGAGTACGCTCCGGGCCATTACGATCATGACGAGCGACCCGTAACTGGCTCGGAATAATCAGACATATCAGGGGAAATCTACCCTTGATGAGATGCGAATTTCTGATGGAGGTTGTGTAGGCGATTGCACCCGTAAGTACTTATATTACTTACCGCAGATAATTACGTCTTTGTATGAATAAGGCCATGCGAATAAGAGGCGCGCTGCCGAAAAAAAATCTAGTGGCAAGAGTCAATGATAGTAATGCCATCATTTTTCCACGTACCATCCAATTATATTACCGATTCCTCCATCTCATCTCACACACCAACGTTAGCAGTGTACGGAGTTGTGCGTAACTGGAGAGGCAAGGGAAGAATGGGCAGGATAGGTTCGGAGGTTGTGGTGGACTTTCTGCCTGCCATTGGCTGTCTCGATTTATTTCCTTAAGAGACGCGATACACTGCATCTAGTCATCAATTCATTATTGCAGCATGAGACTTTGGTCCAGTCTACGACAGGATAAAGGACATTAATAAGTACAAAATATGAGTACAGAGACAAGGATTAATGATAGATCAGAATCACGCGCCAGCAGCGATCCTCGCACTTTTCCTCCTCCCCTTCTTCCTAACATTGGGTACTGCAATATCGTCGATTGAATTCTTTAACAGCATCATAAGCTTCTTCCTCTCATCCACCTGTCCGGGATCTTCATACATGACCCATGCACTCTTCTCTTGTGCACCCGACTCATCCATGAGCTCCTCAGCAGCATTGGCGTCCGCCCCTTCCATACCTGTACCAGAGTCGAATACATCAAGGTTCTTCCCGACAAGATCGCCGTAGATTCCGTCCGGTTCCGAAGCCAATTTGATGTCGAAATTCAATGACGATGCAGAGGATTGCTTAGACATCGGCTAAATGCACAAAAATCAGCTTGAATAACTCTCATGAGATAACGGCACTTACCCCTCGTCGCGGCCTGCTACGCTTCCCGTGCCTACCACCTTCATCCTCTCCCTGACGTTTACCAAGCAGAGAGGTAACGCTTTCCTGCAATGCTAGATCGATTCTCATAGGAGATATAGGCAGTACAGTTGGCATGCTCCCTTCTTGGGGTAATTTCATAGGCGACGGGGTCTTTGATGACGGTATGGGAGGCGCTATCGTCTCCATAGCCTCTTCTCCTTGCAGCTGAAAATGCAGAGGTGCGTTGAATTCCCCTCCAAGTCCAAACCCTTCTAAGAAGTGAGAGTGCCGAGGTGCCGAGCCAATTTTGCGGGATGGCGTCGTTGGATATGCGGCGCTTTGTGCTTCTGGGCCTGCGCTACCACCCAAAAGGCGTTTCGGGTGTCCAAAAGAGAGGTTTCTCGTATCCGATGGTTCAGACCGTTGAGTAGGTATCGGCATTTGCCTTTCGGATGGCTTCCTGGATACGCGTGTTGCACTGTCGTTCATGGTAAGCTTCGCGTGATCCGCTCGTCCTGGACTTGGTTAGCATATAGGCTAAGAGCGGCAGTTCCGTCCACAAACCGTTCGTGATATCGTTCATCATGACATCCGCTCTGTCTGCGGCCCAGAAAAAGTCATCGTCATCGTCCCTCAACCCTCTCCTTGTTACATCATTGTTGTCGGCCTTGCCTCCCCCCTTGACATTGACGGTCACAAAATCTTTCTCCACGGCACGATCTCGGGGTACAACTGGCGTCACGACAGTATACTCCGATACAGATGGTATTGCGGCGGTTGTAGCAATCGCCGCTAGCCACTCCCTATTGATGACAGGGATATTCCACTCTCTAGCCTTTTCATACTTGGGACCTGTGCCCGATGGGCACAGTAAGTGCGTCGTGCGTTTCGAGAACGCATTTGCCAGTGGAATACCTGGATTCGAGATCAGATTACTTTGGTAAAGCAGAGGTTATACGAACCAAGGGCACGCAATAATCGTGTCAGCCAGCATAGTTCATCCTGATGCAGCCCGGAAAAGCTCATAATGATACTTTCTGTGCCTGCAATTGGCACCTGAATGTTGAGAGGAAGGAACGTGATGTGGTCTTGATACGGACAAATGGCCTGTTCGGACAGACACCGTTCCAGCCAACACTCAGTTCTGTACTTGCTCCGCTCGAGCTCATCAGGCTCTTCTCGGTAGAGTTTACTGCCACTAATGTAAAGCACGCTCATTAACCACAACCAGTTCTTGCAGATAAGAGAGTGAATAGCGTACCTAACGAGTCTAACGATGATATAATCCACATCATCGTCCACATCGTGTTCAGAGGCCCATATGCCACCTCCTTGCTCGATAGCACTCCTCACGCTGGAAGATCTGGCCTCTCCCAGCACACGGAACCTCAATCCAGAGAAAATGCGCCTAGGACCAATGGTTGAAGGACCTGCTTCGGCGTTCACATCCCTCTCCGGAATTGTCGTCTCTTCTTGTTGGGAAGGGACGGGTGCCACACTGGTTGTCCGCCGAAATGGCTGGAGCCTTTGCGATGGTTGACTTTTCTGAGAAGGTTCGTTGACTGGGGCAAAAGAATTTGCTCTTCTGAAGGTGGATATGATGCTTTTCGTTTTTGGCGCATCAACATCCATGTCATTGAGTTCAGTTGGTTCAGCTACCGAGGGCTTCCGCAGTTTTGAAGGACTCTTGATAACCTTTCCATTTGAGATTTCGTATCCTCTGTTTTTAAGCAAGCTTCCCCATATTTGAACTGTCATAGCCGGTCGGTGAGCAACACAAGCTATCTCTTCCTCTTCGTACTGTGGTGCTGATGGCACTCGGCTTGGCATTTGTTTAGACGAAGAATCGTGCATTGCGGAGTGGGGTGAGGGCGACTCTGGTTCGTTGAGTTGGAAATGAAAATGGATGAAAGTGGAGCTTACCATCTACGACGGGCATCCGTCGTTGCGGCCTTGGCTTTTCTACGTTGTATTCAACCTCGTTGAATCGACCTTAGACTATAGTTAGTCCGAAATGTAAAAACAAGGTCGTTTGTTACCTCCGAATTCAAGCGAATCCCAGAACCACTCTTCCCATACAAGATGAATATTTGCTTCGCCTCGCTGATTAAATCTCCGGGCGTAGCGCATTTTTGCCGTCTCTTCATCACCAGAACACAAGATATGCGTGATTTTAACTGGTCTCTCTAGATTCTCTAGATAGGTGCCATCGTCCTGTTTCAGCTTTCGCGTTATTTCGGTTTGGCGCTCAGAATTGGTTGTTCCAGAAAAAGATAGTACGACTCCAGAAAATATCGGTAGCTTGTGGTTTTTGATACTCTGACCATTGCTTAGCAATTGTAAGGGCCTGGCAGCACTGCACACTCACCTCTTCAAAGTCTACATCATCGCCTCGCAGCCAAACTTGATAGCTCTCGGTTATCCAAGAGGGTCTTAGAACCGGGATTTGCCTTTCGAGCGCGCACTATAAACATGCTCAGGAGGCTAAATGCATAAGACGCAGGAGGCATACCCTGTACTTCGCTCCACCATGATCCGCCGCAAGAAGGTGCGTAACGCGGCTGGTAAACGCGCTAGTTGAAGTCGCCCCCAGCTCTAAAGCCTGCTTAAATAGCGTAGGCTGCAATGACACGTTGAGAATCTCTGAAATATAACCAGTATAATAACACACCTTGTCCTGAATCCCCGTCGCGCACAATACAACACCTTTGAAAGGTCTCGGACACGTATCCAACATGGCATCATCTTGTGTTTCTTGCGCCCAACATGCTGACTCTTCTTCCATCATCGGTAGTGACGCTCTGCCAGCGGGGCCGGTGCCAGTAGTCGTTCCTCCGCCAACATTCGAGCCAGGTGCCGCAGGTCGAAGTTTCACATTTGGCACCTGTGAATATTATCAATATACGACTTGGACGTCCGCGATGTCTAGCTTACCTTGTTAGACTTATTTGTTTTGCGCCCCATCGTGCCAGCCAAGGCGTAACAAAAGTCCGTTGATTGGACGCGGCGCCGTATGTCAGTGTCACGTGATTTGTTTAGGGCAAGCTTAATCGTGGCTGGCCGGCTCGGGTTCCAGGTTCGCCGCCTAACTGTGCGAACCTGACCGATGTCAAAGGTGCAAAGTTTATTACCGTCGAATGTGCAACTTACTCATCCCCCCAGGAATCTCAACAATGCCAAAAAGAAGGTTAGTCTGCATCATCGCTGTTCAAGGCGAGTCTGATAAATCGCCAGCGTGCGATCTCCAGTCTTGTTTGAACAAGAACACTTACTCACCTGAGCGCTGTGATGATGATGTGCGCCAACTATACCAGTGCTGTCTACGGATGTATGAAGAGACAGATGCAAAGGGCAAGTCAACTGCCTGTCCGTCTTCCAATGTCATCAAACATTGGCTAAAGAACCATCCAAAGTAACGACGTCATTGCTCACGATGAAACAGAGAGAAAGATATATCGGATTGCGAGATACAAAGCATAACGAAGAAAACATAATTGGGAGTCATAGCTGTGACTTTTATACAAATGCGATCGAGAGATAGGAAACGATTCGTCCGTGGACCCACGAGACCTCTACCGAAGTTCATGACCTAAAATTTGCTAGTTGAAATTCATTCAGCAACCATGTGAGCGGCACGTTTTTAATCGAGGAATTCATCATCCATAGTATTTGCGATCGCCCTGGCCTCCCTGTGGCGGAAAAGCGCTGTCCGTATTATTATCTTCAGGTACCCGTTGTTCACCAAAGCCTTGGAACTGTCCACCCCTGGAAGCGCTCTGGGATCCCTGAAACGCTACAGCGTAGGGATGCGGTATAGGACCGGGCTCATGTACTTGTCCCTGATTTCCGCTCATCGAAGATGACGCAGCGGACATGGAAGTGGTATAAGAAGGAACACTAGCAGGCCTGTTAAGCTGTCTCATCTGCTGCTGTGGATGCCATGCCCCCGCCTGTGGAATTTGCACAGCTCTGAGCATGGGGTGCACTTCCTCTTGGAAAGCCATAGGGACGTGAGGAGGAAAGAATCTGAACGGTGTTGGTTGATGGTACTGTCCTTGCGCGCTTTGGCCAGGTGGAACTGCGGGCCAAACCGTTGGAGCTGGGGTGCGACCAGGTTCGGTATAGACGCCCCGCGCAAGTCGAGACGACACTTCGTTCTGTGCGTGAGGAGAGCCACGGCGGCCCAAATTTGCATGGGATGAGCCAGGCTCAAAATGCCCAGCACGTGTGGAAGGCGACTCAGATCGCCGGATGGAGGAAGTGTCGCTACCGAATTCTTCATCCCCCGAGATACTCTCGCTTTCGCTTTCCTGTCCTGGAGCTGATTGGGTCTGGCGTCGTGCTTTCTTGTTGCGGCGCTTGCGCTCACGCTTGTATCCTTCTCCCCGGGTAACGTCCAACTCCCAGTAACTTCCCTTCCCAGGTTCGGTGATTGGCCTGGGCGTGTTACGGAAGACTTGGTTCAAAGACAAATTGTGTCGGATCGATCGCTAATTTGTGTGCGCCCTTGTCAGGGTACTGGTCCACGTGAAAAGAAGCTCAAACACGCACCTTCCATGCACCTTTGTTGTCGTTTTTGAAGAATTCAAATCTGTTTTCGATGGCTTCATATATTCCCTTGAGGGTCAGCTTTTTCTGAGGGCTTCCATAGATGGCGAGTTTAATCAATACAGGTAATGGCTGAGATGGTTTACGGTTTGCAGGAGGGTCTGGCAGACAGTTGAGGTTGACGGGTTCGCCGGGTGGCAATCCCAACTGGTGGCGCAGGTAGTCCCCTGCGTCCGGGTATGCGGGCATACCCATCCCATGATGATGCAGTGCAGTCGGCGCCACTGTCGGCGAGGCAAATCCAGAGGAATTACCTGACCCTGGCGACGAGGAAGAAGCTGACGTTTCTGTCCTTTGAGGTTGCTGATGCAAGCGTCTTGACCCAACCGGTGGCGAGGTCGCCAACGGTA
The DNA here is from genome assembly GCA_015039365.1 of Amanita rubescens. Taxonomy (NCBI): domain Eukaryota; kingdom Fungi; phylum Basidiomycota; class Agaricomycetes; order Agaricales; family Amanitaceae; genus Amanita; species Amanita rubescens. The sequence continues at coordinate 211,433 of WION01000056.1, forward strand.
CAAATCCATGATGGGGGAGGCCGTAACTGACGCCAAGTGACTGGTTCTGGCCCTGCTGGTGGCTGCCTCGAAAATGCGGGTACTGTCCAATGAACTGTTGAGCGTCGCCACCGAAATTGGGAGTGGCGCTGTGCTTTCGAGGTGTTCAGCGTCCGCAAAATTCGGAGAATGATTCCCACGGCACGTACCAATGAGGCAGGGAGCGAATGCTCGGGTGGAAGTGCGAAGTCACGTCGGGCTGGGGACTGGACTGGTGAGATGGCGTAGGTTGACGGGTCGAATGGAGTATCTTCTTGAGATCGCTCATAGTTTAATTCTTGACTTTGAGTTTGTTGGTTGCTTGATCGAAGTGGGCCGCGATTGCCGAAGCTGCCGCCGCCGCCTCCTCCTCCTGGTGAACCGGCCTCTGAGCCTTCAGAAGTTGGATAGTAGTAAGAGCGCGGGATAGCTTCCGGTGAGGCCTGGAATGGGTAATTACGCTGATCACAAGTCTCATACATTTTCTTTTTTGGAACTACGCTATTAGCCTGGGCTAGGGCTAATTTTGGACCCACAATCGCAAATAGGGTGATACAGATGTGGGAGAACAAAAGGCAAACGGGGATAACAGTCAGTGTTAATTAGCAGTACCATAAATGGTATACGCACTGTGATAGTGCGTGACAACGTGTCGCAGTGGCGACGAGGTTAAGACGTGGAGGGCGAAGGATTCGGAGAGAGGAAGTAGTACTCGTATGAGGGTAATAGAACACCTTGACATGGCAAGTTTTACAGCCTTTATAAACGAATGGCGTTGTGGGCGTTGGTTTACCGACCAAGCGAAGGAAATTACCAAATTAGGTAAAAAGCGGGACGGCTGTTTGCCGAGGGTGCTGCGGAAAATAGCCATGGATTGGGGCGGGCACATATTTCTGCTGAACACATGGCGACCGAGGGAAAAACGCCTCGTGGAGATGGGGCGCGGGAATATCCCGCCCCTCGAATATTTCCTTTTTGCGTAAAACATGGAAAAGGAAAGACCATAAATGGATTATTGTGGATTGGTACCCATCTACGTTTTTTCGGATCTAACTGATTGAGGAAATTTAAGAAGCCCATATGGAAATTTGGATGAAGAAAGCGGCCCAGCGACGTTCCGCGGATGTTTTGGAATGGTATTCGGCAGGGTGGTTGCTAGAGGACATGGTGTCAATTCTAGACAGTTTATAGGTCCGTCAAAAGTCAAAAACTCTATTTCTAAGGATATTGGCCCAGTTTGGCAATTCTAACGTCTGAAGTTGCCATGTAGGGTAAGAAATGGAACTTGTCGATTTAGGGTGTGGGCGTTAGAGTGGATGTGCCTGATCCCTCCGTCGTCTCGAGGTGAATTTGACGACACTGTCGAGGAAACAAAAAAAAAACAATTTCGATCAACTATTGTTCGACACCAGAGGTGCAATTTGTATATCAACTAAAAGAAACAATAAGGAAGTAACTAGTTCTGGCTAAGAGCACGAGATGAATCATATGATAGACAAGAGTAAACAGAGAAAAATGCGTATCGTCCCCAAAGTGGAACCGTGTCTAAGGAATGATGCCGTCCAAGTCTCCTTCCTTTACTCGAATTTCTACTACTTCCACCTCGTAGTCCGGAAGACCAGAGTTTGACAATGCGGATGATGAGACGAATCCTCGAGAATTTGGGGGTGAAGTCGAAGCAACGTCTATTAGCGTTGTTAGCTGCCGCGGCATAGGAGGGAGAACAGATCAAGGAACGAACATCGGTCTTTGATGTAAGGGGGTACAAATAGATCCTGTATGCAAAAAATACCTGAGGTAAATACCCAGAGTAACCGGGAAAAGTCTCAAGTAGCTTGCCTGATTCCAAACAAAGCCCTGGCTCTTATGAATGGTTAGAATGGGCCTGAGGGCATACATAGGTCTATGGTGCTTCTTTCTGTTGCGTTTCCTGTCCTCTGGTTCAGGATCGGCCACTTTCTGCTTTCCCTTTACGTCCTTCTGGGATTCCCCGGAGGGCTTCTGTCTGCCTGATTCAGAGTCTATGTGGTCCTCGTCCATGTCCATGTCCATGGCATGTGTGACGTCGGCAGGAGCACTGTTTCGGAGTTCGTCGTCATCCTTGTCGTCGGTGTCGCTAGAGATGGGCTCATCACGGAGGGCTGCTGACCTTGGGTAGTCATCATCGTCCTCTGAGCAGGAATCCGAGCAACTATCGCTATAATCGTCATCGTCGTATGGGATCTGCTCGTAGCAAGCCCAGGTTGGGGGCGAGGCGGCTCGACCGATGGTACGACGGCGGAAGTAATAGGAATTGGCAGCGGAGGTCATTGTGAGTTACGTTGAAGGTGGACTTGGTGGTACAGACACGAGGACAGGTGGGTTGCGGGTTGCGACTGCAGCGCTGAAGCACGCTGGTGTCACTAAGTACTGTGAAGAGCCGTGACTCCGGCTTACTCCCCTTAATTAGTATTTCCTTTTCGGGACAAACATCCCTTATCATGGCCAATTCCCTTTTCGCATACGTCCGCAAGTACGAACTCCCAGATCCACTCCTGCCTGGAGCCTTCATTGTCTTCCGCCTCGACGGCCATGCTTTCCACAGGTATCTGAGCCTCTCTAATTCCTCCCGATCTAACCCTGTCTTTCAGATTTTCAGAAGTGCACAACTTTGGGAAACCCAACGATCTGAGGGCTCTGCAGCTCATGGACCACGCTGCAACAGCTGTTATGGAGGAATATCCGGATATCATCCTAGCATTTGGGGAATCTGACGAATATAGGTTCGTATATGCGCTCAGAATCACATCTTACCACTGTCGGCGACTGGTACTTATATGCGCCTGATATCCAGCCCTTGAGGCACGCCAGCAGTTGGTGTATTATCATGCAATTCTGATCAGTGGTCTACACATACAGCTTTTTATTACGACGGCAGACAACCCTCTATAACAGGCGCCAGGCGAAGATCGTGTCCACGCTCACCTCGTATTTCACCTCGTGTTACGTTTTTTACTGGTCACAGTACTTCCCGGACACGCCGTTACGGTACCCACCCTCCTTTGATGGGCGAATCATTCTTTACCCGACGCAACGGGAAATACGCGATTATTTTGCGTGGAGACAGGCTGATAGTAAAGTTTTATCTTCTTAATGCATGCACTCTTATTCGACTTGCCTACACAAGCTCATATCAATAATCTCTACAATACCGCATTTTGGGCTCTTGTGCAGCAAGGTGGCGAGACGACGACTCAAGCCCATGCTACGTTGCGCGTGAGCAAAACGAATTCTGTTTATGAAAAGATCTTACGCCGAGAGTTGCCAGGGAACTTTATCGAAAGATAAACACGAAATACTCTTTGGTCGTTTTAATATGAATTATAACGAGATCGATGAACGATTTAAGAAAGGAAGCATACTTGTACGCCAGGAGGTGAGATTTACGTTGCTGAGGAGTCTCAAAGCTCACGCCCCTCCTCAAGATCGCTTCATCACCCCCTACTTCCGGATTAAAAGAGGTTGGTGGAACGTTTGACACGCCTGAAAAGGTGCTGACATTCACAGCAGACCGGGAACGACCCTGGACCGTCCACTGGTCCGCCAGATCGAAAGGTATGCGTTATCCTTTCTTTTGTCCCATCTCAATTGAAGTTCTTTCCAGCAAACGGAAGGGACGGATGGAATGGACGATCCACCGCCAAAAGCTGAACAAAAGGAGGCGAGCAAAAAAAAGAAAGGCGAAGCGAGACAAACCAAAATAGAATTATTGCATTGCGACATCATTAAAGATGCCTTTTGGGACTCGAGGCCTAGGCTTTTGGCCTGAGTTTCACCCTTTAAATTTTCCAGTTGACTACTGCTAATAGGTAGCAAGGGATCCAGAGACGGTACATGTCTATATGTTATTGCTGTATCTAAAAAGACAGGGTATAATGACGAAGCTCGCTGATCTTCTGGCTATACAGTAGCCAGTAGAGCATCCTCAAGCTCCTTCATCCGAGCCGCTTCCTTCTCCTTCTCCATTTCTCTCTCCTTCGCGGCTTCTGCCTCGCGTGCTCGAACGTACGAAGGGGTCATAACGGGTTTGTAATCCAAATGTCGCTTGACATAAAAACACATGTACGCCGCCGATTTCAGACATGCGCCTAGACTGGTATGTGTAACCCTATAACAACATTGTCAGGTCGCACGGAATTCCGGGAATACCAGACTGACTTGTCATCGTCGAAACGGTACCACTACAAGTTAGTTCCACGGGAAATCACATGAGCTTTTGTGCCAGGCACGGATACAAAAACGTACCTCATCTCCAAAACGAGCGAAATTGGTATAATGACCATTGTTCATCTGACCTTCATGATTGATCACCGCAAAGAGATCATATTCGTACATGCCGTCGGGCCCAACGAAGCTATGAATATTCGCGGGGGGTAAATATTAATTAACCGCAAAAGTCAAAATGCTCACGAGGCCGGCATCCCACCGTTCTCCTTCTCTGCTTCGCGCATGTACAGGGTCGTGTACGGCGCCATATTTAGCGTTGCGGGAAAACGTATTTGTGTTCCAATTTTGCGCGTTGTCGTTTTGTCCGTCGCTTTTTGCTCAAAACGCTATGTATGCAAACAAAACCTCAGAGCGAGGGACGTATGCCTGCATATGCGGTACATTACCTTGAACTGAAAGCTTAGAACTGGAGGTAGCCTCCGGATGCTCAACCGTTTGCTGGCTTCCTGCGGGAATCAGTTTAGATCCCTCCGCGACGGTGTGAGAATGTATAAGACGTCTAACTTACATGCGCCGCTTTCCCACATTTTGCGCAACTGTATTCTTTGGATGCCAGCTTCTCTGGCTGAGTATATCTATAGCAACGTTTCAGTAAATTTAGAATCGGAACTAATGTTAAACTTGCCGTCGTAAACAAGCCGCGAGAGAGTTCTCACCCGATCCGATTTCTCCCCCTTTGCCTTTCAGCTCGAGGCTGATGTCGAGTATGGGGTCGACGGTGGTTGTGACGTTCTTGCAGCGCTCGCATTTCACGTTACTCTGAAGTTGCCCTGCAAAGGTAGAGTGGATGATGCAGTTGCAAGAAACTTCGGTCGAGCCACGCGACGTGGCGTGGATTTGGCTTAATGCAGATATAAAAAATTCATGTGCGTCTTGCTGAGCATACCCTGCCAGCTCGGCGGAGGCTCTCCAAGTCGTGGCTAGGAATGTATACGGACCATATGGCGTGCTGTCATCAGAAAAAGTCTAGAGATCATTCTAAACTGATGCCCAAGAAAAGTAAAATGACGGCTTTACCTCGGCAAAAAGTTTGTCCATTTCGCAGCAAGTACAATTTTCATTTTTACACTGCTTCCAATTGTGTTTATCCCCGAGGAAATAATTCCTGAGAAGGGGATTATGGACAAAGGACTGGAGCACGACGTTAAGGAAGCATGTTTGACCTAAATTAAGGAGCCCTCTTCTCCCTGTTTATCATTCTTCCATTAATATTGAGTTTGATGAGGATGATGACCAACCTTGGCATGGGACGGCATTCGCTCCCTCAAGCGCAGCAGTGTCTTTCTCACCAGGTACCCATGGCTGGAACGGTTCACGACGCTTGTTGAGCACTTTTTGGAATCAACAACAAAAACTTTTCTTGAACCGAAAGCCTAACCTTGGAACCTGGTGTGCTTTTCTTCAGCGTTGAGAGTCGTGGATACAAATACGGTGTTGAGTGCTGATTCGTATATGAAATTGTCGCACTCGGAACAGTAGACGCATCCTGTCTTTGCGTCTACACCTGCATTCGATGAATAAGGTTGAGACAGGGAAACATAAACATCAACGAACAGAATAAATGACTTTCTTCTCTCAAGTGGTTGACTACATGATTGTCCGACCAACATCCAGCGTAGTCGCAGTGTAAGCACACGAAAGGGCGGAACAACGACAGATCACACGTTCCACAGGTTGGAGCAGCGATCTGGCCAGGATGATTAATGCTAATACTTGAATATGCCAACAGAAACGTACCTTGCGTCTCTTATTGTTTGGACCTCTAACTACCTGAATCCTGTTTGCAGACCACCCAATGGCAGTCGTATACTTGTCCATAATACTCCTCTTGCCGTCGTCGGCAAGTGCATCAGTCATATGGCTGCACGTAGGTTCGGCATCTGTCTCCATGGGCGCATCCAGCACCGCGTTCACCCTGAAAAGCTTCTTAGCCTGGATCAGTGATGGTCAACACTCTTACCTGACGGAGAGAATGGAATGGCGCTCGTGTAGCGCCGCGTGCCACGGACCGGTCACACGCTTGGGTTCGTCGCGTTAGCGTGACAGTCGCGCTCGCTTGACTTTTGCATGCTTGGAAATTCTCTGTTTGGCTGGATTGTAGACTGGACAAGACAGAAGTATATCTCGCCATCGCGTACTCTCGACAGAACGCAAGCATGTATCTTCTGCGGTGTTTCGAGAGAGAAGGGGTTTGAAATTTTGTGGGAGGTAACCCCAGTTACACGTTGCATGTTTGAGTTTCCCATTTTCTGAACGAATTAACAGAACGAGAAATACGTTGCGTTTAAGGATCACAAGTCAGCATCCAGATATCATTTTCTGGTGGTGCCCAAGGAACATATCGGTTCGTTTCCGTTTGGCTAGCTATTAAAATCACACGAAGGACAGGGATTTCAAAGGCAACGTGAAATTCCTTAGGTACTCAGATGCAATGATGTGTTGGTGATTCCCCTAGAAGCGTCTTACATGAGCGATCTTAATTTTCTATCTAGTGAGAGAAATGCATGACGTTGGGAAACAGCTGATGCACGACCGTGGTATTCCCCCTGTCATGCGGAGGTGAGACTCCCGGTCCCATATGTAAAGAAAGCTTCGTCAACGCCGCCGACTAGGATGGGGTTTCATATTGCCCCGTTTCATTCTGTCGAACACCTCCATTTGCATGTACAAGCACTCCCCTATAAATCTCCATGGAGAGCCGCGAAATATCCTGTTTTTCCTGGCTATGGAAGTTGTATAAAAGGATTTAGTTGGTTCGTTGAAATTGAGCAAGCCATTCAGATACTAGAGCGTGGCAAGGCCGTTCAAACTTTGCCATGCTGATCGGTGTCGACTTCTACAAACCCCGACGTTCCACGGGAAGGAATAATGATCCCAGTTAACGGTGAAATGGAAACGAGCTAACTAAAATATGTACCTCCATCGCCGCCGGCCTTCTGTTACGTCATATCCAAACAGGTGCTAGAGATAGTTACTTTTGACAGAGACTTCACGCTAAATTACTTGACGAGCATCGTCTGTGGATTGGCTCCAACGTCCGTAAGTCCTTCACTACGCTGCTGGATTTATTTTGCTTCCTTACTGCTTCTGCTACTTCTGTGCCGAGTTCAGCGTTTTTGCAGCCGATGGCGCCCGTACTTAGGTCACGTAATCAAAGTCAACCGAGTAGCACGGTGCTAGGGCCTGCTTCGGCAAGTTGAATTGGTATCCCAGACCTTACTAGGAAGGTTAAGTCGTCTGCGTGCGAGATAATGCCAACTCGGATGATTGGTGCCATTATATTCATCGGCAGACCGGGGCTCCGTTGTATGGCAGCTCTGCCTTAAAAAGAGAGGGGAATCTCAGCGGTACTTCACGCATCGTTGTGTTTTCCCAACCTCGTTCCTTGGACATGTTTCGGGGGCAAATTATCAGCTGTGTATTTGCTGTTCTCCTTGCAGGTCATGCTTGTGCTGCCCCTGCCAGTTCTAATGACCGATCCCCATCACCTACCACCAAGGCCGCCGCTGCCAGCTACACAGGTCCGAAGATCAGCACGGATCCTAACTATCCTCTCTTTAATGCAGCTAGCTCTAACCCAGAGCCCAAGCGCGGAAATCTAGGGGCTAATGTTCTCGGACCTCAAAACCTACCGATTGAATTACAAAATTCTGATGCACTGGCACCACCAACTACGGATCATGGCACCATGTGCGTCTTCCTAGTTATTAGGTGTTTTCCTAGCTCAGAGATCATTCTGCAAGTCCCAATCCTAAGTGGTCGTTCAGTCTAAGCTCCAACCGTCTAGCAAATGGAGGATGGGCTCGACAGCAAAATGGCGAGCGAAGCATTTAGAAATCCGTGATTAAGTGCTCAACCGAAGTTTACAGTTGCGTCCATGCCTATCGCAACTCGTACGTGAAGCAGCTGCTTTCGTTGAATTATCGGCTCATGTGATTATATTTTTTTAGAAATGGCAGGTGTTAACATGCGTTTGATACCAGGTTCTATCAGGTTTGTATAGCATTACTTCTGCATGTCGTACTGTACAATGAACTTGCCCAAGAGAATTACATTGGCACAATACTGGAGAGTGGGCATACGTCCTCAAAGTTCGTGACTCTAGCTTTAACGTTGTCATCAGCACCAGTTAACCCTTCTTTAGGGTAGTGTACAGGTATCAGCTGTTGACCCCAAAGGCAGAAATTATGTCGCCACGGTCGTATGTCCCTGCATTTCTGAGACACCGCAAGCACCTGACACTTCGACAGAACCAGGGAGATCTGTGGTATTTCCCTGCCGGAATTCCACATTCATTGCAGGCTACAAATGCGGATCCGAGCGGAAGTGAATTTCTTCTGGTTAGTGCCTCCAGCTTTAATGCGAAAATAGACCTTGATTTATGTTAAGATATTTGACTCTGGTGACTTCAGTGAGGATTCCACGTTCCTGGTAGGCATGTCAATCAGTCTAGTGACTGTCAATGACGTAGTCAAAATTGCAGTTGACCGACTGGCTGGCACACGTGCCTGCTGAAGGTGGGTATGCCATAAACTATCTGAACATTTACTAACAAGGCAACTTCACTCCTCAGTGATTGCCAAGAACTTCGGGACGTAAGTACAAGATTAACGTAAATCTCGCACGTCTAATCGTGTAATGATAGAGACATACAAACGTGGGCAAATATACCAGCCAACGAACTTTACATATTCCCCGCCAGTAAGCCGAGGAGCGTTGCGTGCTGATTTGTCAAACACCTAACCTCTATTCTCAAGATTTACCGGAGCCCGATAGCGCTGCACCACAGAGTCCTCAAGGAACAGTGGAGAACCCGTTTTCGTTCCCCTTGTCTCAGGTCAAGCCGACGCAACTTGCGGGAGGTACCGTCAAGGTTGTGGATTCTACCACCTTCAAAGCTTCGGTAACTGTTGCAGCGGCAGGTGCGCTAGCCCACGGCTAACAATTTTTCACTCAACCCACATCCATCTCCATTAGAGGTAACCATTCAACCTGGAGGCATGCGGTAAGCTTCAAACCGTATACGACTTTTCTACCTAACAAGTCTCCAGAGAACTTCACGTAAATTACGGCTATGGCTAGCCGTCCTTGAATTGACACACTGTTTACAGTGGCATCCAACCGAAGACGAGTGGAGCTTCTTCCTGTAAGTTGTCATTTGCGTACATACAAGCCAATTTGCTCAACGATAGCAGTCAAGGTCAAGGTCGAATGACAATATTTGCTTCCCAATCAGCTGCGAAGACTTTTGACTACCAGGTTGGTGTACCTATACGTCGTCACTTGCTCGTAATCACGCCGACAAATTTTGCAGGCTGGGGACATTGGTCAGTATATCTTAACCATTCTTCCTCCTCGCTGACAGGAAGGGTGAAGGTTATGTTCCTGCAAGCTATGGTATGGCATATCTTTCTTCGCATCCTAGTAGACTAACCGGGAATCTCAGGACACTACGTCGAGAACACCGGAAATACCACCCTTGTTTACTTAGAGATTTTCAAATCTGGTGCGTTCAACGAACAGGACGTGCATCTGCGCTAACTGACATGCCATCAGGTGTATTCCAGGATGTTAGTCTTAATCAGGTAGGTCTTCGATATACATCAATTACTTTTGGAACTAGAAAATATTCGGCAGTGGCTAGCGCTAACTCCTCCAGAAGTGGTGAAGGCACATTTAGGGATACCCGACGCGACTGTGGCTTTGCTCAGCAAGACGAAACAGACCGTGGTTGGACCTGATCGCAACCTCTAGCACTAATTGTAACATTAATCTAATCGCAAGCATCACATCGCCGTAAATTTAGGGAGACATCCACTGGAGGAAATTTACGCATGCAGTTGTATACTTGTAAATGTCTTGTGGTTAGCTTTCGTAAATACTATGCGGAACTAAGGATCGGCTAGTCTCCAATATGCTATTTAATATTGGTGAGAAGTGAGAATGTGAGGGAATGTTCTGATCGTGCAGATACGGAAAACCGTCAAGGACTTTCGACGTCAGAGTTGTCGGAAAACAAACACGGTCCGTAGTAAATGGTATTGTCATCGATAGGATTAAGATAGGATTCTGGATGACCGGGCGAGAACGCCAGGGTTATTGAGGGAATGCGATGATCCGACTCTGCCTCGGTATATGGACAATCGCCTTCATCAGTCACGGCAGCAACTGGTAATTCGGGACCTTGGATGGGTAAGGGAGAGTGGTTTTGAGTAGGAATGGTGATTGCGTCTTCTGTACAGGGATTCAAAAGCTTGAGTTGCTCTTCAAGTAGTGCAGACGCTGGGGAACTGCTCGAGGTCCAATCAAATGGCGATGCAAAGCGATCTTTGTCAAGGTATCGAGTCGTGTAATCTATCCGAGAGTCTTCATGCATAGAACCGCCTTCGACGAATAAGAGGGAATCAGGATTTTGTCGGCTCGTTGGCGTACGATTCGTAGTTGCATCATAAATCATGTCATCGGATGTCCAGTGCCATGTGACGTCAGATTCTTGCGCATATTTGACTTCGTGAGAGCCAAACTGTGTCGAACTCGTCGAATCCGAATAACACTCGATCAGGGTATCCGCTCCGAAGTCATCACCAGAAGTGGCAATATTACCAAAGGCGCGTCCACTAGCTCCCAGCGATTTCAATTCTTCTTCTAGACTCGTGCTCCTCGATTCGTTACGCGGCAGGCCCATTATGATCCCGATGGTGTCCCAGGGATCTTCGCAGTCGAAAATACATCCAGGGAGCGGTTCCCGCCGTTCCGCTGCGGACATTGTGCGACGCAGAGCTTTGGCAGAGGGAGATGCTTGAGGCGATTCCGACCACGTGAATGCCGCTGACGTGTCCATTGACAGGCTTCGCTGGCGGGTACGCATATCGCCACCTAAATCGCATCTTGGTATATTAATACTTCCTCCGGCAGAATCTTGGGGTGTAAGGGGGCTTTCTCCGAAAAGCCTGGAACGTAATTTACCACAGTCATTTCGCAAGCACGGATACCCCGGTGTATCTATGTCCTCATCTTCTTCGACGCCGTTACAAAGCGATGACGAGAGTCTCGTCACGATCTCCGGGCTCCAACCTTTAGATCCGGTGCTTGATGCCCGACACAGCGGTGGCGAACAGTTGCTTATCTTATACTTTGATACCGGAGTACGTGGAGATTTATCGCCGTCTAGAAAGATGCCCGCTGTATCTAATGGGTTACTATTAGAGTGCTCAGAAAGCGGAAACAACTGCAGACTAAAGTAAACAGGGTGCGTCGCGTGCATTGAATTTTCACCCAGGTCGTTCTCGCTGGTCCAAGATTGAGGCGTGCGCTTGGAGGGCGGGCTGGAAAAAGATAAACTGACTAAGCCGCGGACGAAAGCGGATAACATGAAAGACGGCAGATAACCTAAGAGAAGAGGCAGAGGTGGTGACATTTACTTCCTTCGGATGAGCTGCTTTCATCAAACTTCTTTGATTGCA